>CAUYPK010101069.1:0-24386 GCA_963574355.1 Loris lydekkerianus | reverse complement strand
GTTTGCAGTCTCACTGCTGCTTGTATTCACGGTTGCCGGCGTGATTAGGTTGATCGAACACATGCAGCCACTTGCCAGTTTTTCACTGTTTTTGTCTTCCTCCTGGGGTCCAGAAGTCCTTTGCTGGCTCCCTGTATCCTCAAAGGGATGATCATAGGCAGATCCCACCGGCCAGAGATGTCTGGAGTCTTGTCTCCCCAGACTCACTGTGCCCAGTTGCAGGGAAGCTGTTACTCAGCCGCCATCTTTAATCCCTTATTTCAATTTTTGACCCTTTGAAATGTTTAGGACTTAAAGTGTTTATTTTTGAATTATCCTGATTTCTGACCCTTCTATTTTGCTTCATACCTTCCTATTTATTTATTTTGTTTCTTTCTTTTCCTCTCTCCTACCCTGCCTTCCTCTTTCCCTCCCTTCTTTCCTTTTTTTTGGGGTCAGTGTTTTTTGCTGTTGCCTCAGCTGGAATACAATGGTATGATCATATTTCACTGCAGCCTCAAATTCCTGGTCTCAAGTGATCCTCTCACCTCAGCCTCCCTTTTTCTAATTTATGTTGTATTGTGGTATTCACATATCCTTATAAATCCTTTATGAATTTGTATATACTTTAAGTCAATTTTGGGGGAGTTGGCCTACTATAAGTAAGTGTACTCAAAGTACTTTGGAGCACAATATTGTTGAGTTGACCCAGGATTTGACTTACCAGCTGAAGAGTGCTGGTGCTGGGTCCACTCTTGGCCACAGGGGCCTGCCCCTCTCCAGACTGTGGCCACATGGACCCCTGGAAGCCTGGTCCAAGTGCTGTAGGTTGTGTACTGCCATGCCTTGTAGTGGGTGGCTATGCCTGATGAGCATCGTTCAGAGCTGCTGGCCTCACCACCTTGCCACTGGTGTCTTGTCCAGCCTTGCCTCTGTGGTTTCTGAGCCCTGCCTTGACTCCATTCTGTGCTAATACTTAATACTGCTCCTGAGACACTGGCTTAGCTCCTTCTCAGCCAAGACTTGACCTTGTTTCTTAGATATGGCCTGATCCTAGTTGCCATGGGCAACCCTACTTAGCTATCCAGGCTGGCCTATTGGTCTTTTGCTGGCCCAGGCCAGAATAGCTGACCCCAGCCCCTGAGGATAGGTCTTGGGCAGCTTGAGTCATGAGCAGGCGTTGATAGCTAATAATAAAGCACATGTAATGTTAAGCATCATCATTTTATCTCTGCAGATAGACAATTACCCCAAGAGGTAGTGATAGTAGGTAATATGAGTCTCATTTGACAAATGGGGAACTCAAGTTCAGAGAGATGTGATTTGCCCGAGGTCACATAAGAAGTCAAAGGACAAAAAGCCTTTTGCTTTCTAATCTGACACGGCTTCTCCTCAACCATACCTCCTTCCATCTCGGAGCTAAGGGCCAGAGATTGGGATGGGGCAGTTTCCGGTCACTTCCTGGCAAGGAGCTCTCTAAGGGCCATTTGAGAACCCCATGTCCAGCCAGAGTCTCCAATTGCCCAGAGCTGTGGTCCCCAGCCCCCTGGTTGTGAGCCAGTACTGGTCCAGTTGGTGGCCTATTAGGAACCAGGGCACACAGCAGCAAGTGAGTGGCTCCATCTGGATTTGTAGCTGCTCCCCATTGCTGGCATCACCGCCTGAGCTCTGCCTCCTTTCAGACTGGCAGTGGCATTAGAGTCTCATAGCAGCATGAGCCCTGCTGCCAACTACGCATGCGAGTGGTCTAGGTTATGTACTCCTTATGAGACTCAAATGCCTGATGAGCTCAGGACATAAGCAACACACTTCAGGTGTCAATGTCTCTCATCACCTCCAATGGGACTGCCTAATTGCAGGAAAAAAAGCTCAGGGCTCCCACTGATTCTGCATTAGAGTGAGCTGCATAATTAGTCCATTGTATATTACAATGTAATAATAATAACAAAAATAAAGCACACAATAAATGTAGTGCACTTGAATCATCCCCAAACCACTCTTTTATCCTCCTGGTCCATGGAAAAATTGTCTTCCAAGAAACTGGTCCCTGGTGCCAGAAAGGTTGGGGACCACTGGCCTAGAGGACACATGGGCTGCCAGGTTGTCCTCCTTGAGAAGGAGACCCAGTGCCATCCTCTGATTATTTGCCTGCTGCATGCAGAAGTGGGGAAAGGGAAGTGGGGAGAGGTTCTAAAGCCTCTGCCTTGGGGAGGCTTCTTTTTGGCTTTCTGGGATCCAGAGCTGGACCTCTGATCAAGCGAGGTTGCCATATGGTTCCCTAGAGGTTTGCCCTCTCCTCTCTCCTTTCTTCCCATAGAGCTGTTGGTGTTTGGAGTCAGTCACTTTGAAGGTGACAGTAACACAGGACTTGCAAGACCTACCTCCCCCCAGCCTAGGCATCAGAACAGGTGGTGTTGATATCCCCCTTTTTGAGTGACCTCAAAAACGTCCCTTGACTCTGGGGACCTGAGCTATTCAATGGGACCCAAAGTTCTTGCATGGCTCCCTCTCCTTGCTGTTGTGATAACCAGATCCTTTTTGTTCTAAAATGTTTCCCCATCTCTCATCTGAAATGCTGTGCAGAAGCGATTCCCCCAGGGAACACTGTGTACCTCCTTGCTGCCGACTCTTCTTGCTGAAAGCAACAAAACCCCTCCAAAAAAATAAAAGACATCAGTGCATCAGAATTCATGGAGTGGATGGTGGTGTTTGAATTGGTAATCACTGAGGTGGCTCCTATTCGGTATCAGAGCTTCAGTCATGCAACGAGAATTGGTTAAGGTTTCGTGCAGTTCCACAAATATTTATCGGGCACCTGCTCAGCCTCATGCTCAGCGCTGGAGCTAGAGGGATGACAGATCACTAAGCACGGGATAGCACCGACCTCTGAGTCAGCCAGACCTGGCTCTGAGTCCCAGCTTGGGTCCTCACCGCAAGTCACCTCCTCTCCCAGAATTTCAATTATTTCATGTGTGATAGGGGTAATGACAGCACCTTCCTCACAGGGTTGCTGCAAGGATTAAATTAAAAAATGCAAAGTTATTTTATGCACAATGACTGAGATGCTAAGTGTGGCTTTTGTTTTATTAAGGACAACAAGAAGACATGGGCTCTGTGCTGTGGCAGTCATAGTTCAGTAAATGATTAGTTATGATACAGGGAACTGAGGGCTCGTAGGAAGATGAATGTGAGATGCTGTGGGATGCAAGGAAGCTCCGTGGAGCTGGAAAGGACTTCCTAGCATGCAGAGGTGAGCTCTGCTTGGGACTACCGAAGGAAAATTCACGTGGAATTTAGAGCAGCCCTTCTAGATTTCTGGGAGACAAATCTTATATATGCTGGTTCCCTCGTAGGTGATGCCATCCAATTGTCTGTTAGCATTTTCAGGAAAGTTACAACCACATCTGTGTCTTTGGACAGGGTTCAGAGGAGGTGGAGGGCTGCAGTGGTGGGGGGTTAATTCTTTGAAGGCTCTGTGGGGGAGGTGGCAGTGGCTGCGAGGTGGGGAGGGAATGCCAACAAGAGAAGGACAAGGGGACGGCATGTGCCTGGTGTGTGTGTGGCAGGGCTTGGGGGTCAGTCCCTCAATGACCCCTGCCAGGCTGGTGCTGGCTGGGGCATTTTGTGTTAGAGTCTCGGGCTGGGGAGGCAGCACAGCCTCAGAAGTGAGGGACTGACCCCGGAGAAGGCGTGTGCTCCTCCTGGCTGTGTGGGCAAGGCTGGGCTGTGTGAGTGGTGGGAAAGACAGGTGGCTGGGGCAATAGTGCAGGTGAGTGGGACAAGCCTTCCATGTAAGAATGGGTCCTTAGGTATCTCTGGGATGACTGGAGCGCCCATCAGGTCCTGGGCCCGAAACCTCTTGCCCTTTAAGTTCCCTATCTGAGGTGGATTTTCTCCGTTTTGTCCTCAGATTCATTGCCCACCTTGCCCTGTGATCTGGGAGGGCGACCCTTATGGACTGAAGCAAACAGTTCACTTGTTCACTGCTTCTGCTGAGTTCAGTCAGTGCAATTCGTGGTAGTTACTATTTCTGCATAACTAATTACATTGTAGCCTAAAACAACCACCCAATGGTGGCCTACAGCTGCCACCATTTTATTGTGCTCATGGATTCTAGGGGCTGGAATGCAGAAAGTGCACAGCAAAGGTGGCTTATCTCTGCTCCATGGTGTCGGAACATCAGGCTGGAAAACTCAAAAGCTGGGAGATGGAATCATCTGAAAGGTCCCTCACTCGCAGGTGTGACAATTGAGGCTGCTCTGGGCTGAGACTTAGCTGGGCTAGCCCACTGGAAGGCCTGCCTACATGTGGACTGTCCATGTGGCCACCTGGACTTCCTCACAGGGTGGTGGCTGCCTTTGAAGAATGAGCATCCCAGACAGAACGCAGTGGAAGCTGCATCACTTTTTATGAGCTAACCTCAGAGTCACGTCTTCTGTAATCACATCTGTTCCCAGCTTCAAGGAGTGCTGAAGTCCCGTTGGAAGAAGTGAATGTGGGATAGGAAATATTGAAGCAACCATTTGGAAAATGTTATTTGTCACAAGATGGATTGGCTGGAGATCAAATTCATTCATTTAGTCACTCACTGGTTCAATCAACAAACATTGTTTGGGTTGGTAATGACTATGTTCCTCTACCAAATGCTGCGGCTCCCACTGACTTGTCACCTGCTCATGGCAGTGCTGGCCCCACAAGGTTTTCAGGAACCATTTCCTTCTTCTGGGGAAGCCCTAGGATGGCAACAGCTCCCACTGGGGTGCTTCAGCAGCCCTGTCTCAAGTTTTTAGACCTTGCTCATATTTAAAAAAAGAAATGCCTTCATTGAACTCTTTTCAGTTATCCCTCTTGAATGACTGTTCCTGCCAGGACTATCATTATACACCATGTGACATGGAAGGAACTTGGGCTCAGAAGTACCTCAGCAAATGTTTGGAGGAGGCAGGATTTGAACTTAGATCCCTGGCTCTGTGTTCTGCGCCCTTTCCCAGTGAAGTATAGTCAGGAGGAAATCATCAACCCAGCCAAGTCCAGCTGAGCCCTGGAGCCCACTCTCCTAGAGCCTTTGAGCACCCATCTTTGCTCGCTGGGCTCAGTTGCTGGCCAGGTGTGACCTTGGGGGTGACATCCTCAGACTAGCCGACTCCCCAGGGCCCACCAAGCTCCTGGGCCTTCCCACGTCTATTAGCCCAAGGAGAGAGGGCAGACTGGGGTGAGTAATGTGTCCTTCCAGGTGTTCACACGTGCCTGGGTTACCGGGTTTATTAATGCTGTTGCTTCACAGCTGGGCACTTAGGCCAGAGAGGTGAAGTGACAAACCCCAGCTGCACAGCACATGAGATGAGAATTCCTAGCCTGGCATTCACTATGGCAGTTTAGCCCCCTTAGAGAACTTAAAGGGCTTTCATTTCTCGTTTGATGAAGAGTAATGATGACGAAGGTGATGGTGGTGGCAGCGACAGTCTCCTTACCTCGTGATGGGCACTTGGTCTACATCATCTCGTTTAATTCTTCTTCTTAAGAGTGCACAGAATTTCATGAGGCCCTCCCCGAAGGGCTGTGCATGTGCAGGGGAGTCCTGAGCCTGCTCCCTTCTGTAATGGAACAGCCATTGCTGTGAGCTGTGATGCCATGACCCTCTACCCAGGGTGACAGCTTGAGACTCTGTCTCAAAAAAAAAAAAAAAAAAAAAAAAAAAAAATGCCTCCTCCCCGGGGCTGTGCATGTGCAGGGGTGTCCTGAGGCTGTTCCCTTCTATAATGTCTGTGCCAGGGGACACAAACATTGCAGCAAAGACTGTGCAAGTGCCAGGGGACTCTTCCAGGAGATACACAGATTAATTCACTCATTCCCCAGAACAAGCCTGTGGGGTTGAGTTAACTCACTTACAGACAGGGATACTCACAGCCAAAGAGAACAAGAGTCCCCTGGCACTTGTGAATCCTTATCCTGGACCCGCCCACAATGATGGGCCCACAGGCCTTACCGAGTGATGTAGGTCAGGTCTCCATGAGGTGAAGTGACTTACCCTGGGTCACGCAAATGGTAAGACACAGAGCTGACATTTGAATGAGGCTCTGATTGATTTTTAAACTCATGTGCTTGCTCTGGGTTTTCTACCTAGTGACAAGTGGAGACTCAGACAGACCAGGTGACTTGCCTTAGGCCACAGCAATATAGGGGCAGATATTTGGGAAATGTTTGTAGAATGAGTCAGTGAGTGACTCCCAAGGACAGGAAGTGGACCAGAAAGGATGCCAGCCATGGAAGGCCCTGAGTGAGCAGAGCCTTTCACCTGGGTGGCTTCCTGTTTACTTATTCTAGGGGAAAAAAAAATACAAGTAGAACATCTGACAGCAAAGCAAGGCTGTGTGATAATTCTATTCCCAGATCAAATCACAGCACAGGGAATGCGTTATCATCAACGTGATTACCTTGGGGGGAACAGAGACAGGGAGTTTTATTAAATGAGACAATCTTGCTAAAAGGAAGCCTTACATTAGACTTTAGGCCTTAAATAATATTAGTGTCAAGAGCTGACAAACATTCCGCACGTGGCACAGACAGCACACTGCCTTGGAGCGAGCAGTTCAGTGGGGGCCACCTGCACTGGAGCGTCCCAGGTGAACGGAGCAGCCCCCGGCTCAGTGGCCATGTACACCTGCAGTGTGGCTCTTTGGCCACTAAACAAAGCAGTTCAGGCTCAACTTTCCTTTTGGACCAGTAGGTGACTCATTCCTGGTGACCCTGGTGTTGGGAATGTGCATTTTCTGCTCTGGGAACAATGATCCTGAAACTCAGCAAGGCCCCAGTGGAAGTAAATGATTGGTTCCCAGGTGAGATTCCCACTCCCCTCCTGCCTAGGCCGCCCAGGATAGTGCAGCTTTTCTGCCTCATGCCTTGTTCTCCTGGCTCTTTTTGGCCCTGTCTCTCCCTCTCTACATGTCCCTGTCTCTGCAGGTAGACCCTAATATCACTCAGTGGTTCAGAGCACGGTCTTTGGAAGTTTGGGTTCAAATGCTGCTTCACCAATGCTGTGACTTTGGGCTTGTTACCTAGTCTCTTTGGCTGTGAGTATCCCTGTCTGTAAGTGGGTTAACTAGGGCCAACCCTACAGGCTTGTTCTGAGGACTGAGTGAATTAATCTGTGTATCTCCTAGAAGAGTGCCTGGCATACAGGGAGTGCCCACCCTTGTCCTCTTTACTCTGTCTTGGCTCCTCTCCCTGTCCTGTCCCTCCTCCCATAGTCATCACCCACGCACATGTCTCCCAGGGAAGGCTTATGGGTTGTTGGAGGACAGGCTTCTCCAGCCCATGGGAACTTTATTACATCTAGGTTATAGCTGTGGAGGTCACAGAGGCCATCCAGTATAGCCTCTCTTGTTATAAATGGGGAAACTGAAGCTCCAAACAGGCAGGGATCTGTCTAGGGTCATGCAGTCTACCCTCAGGCTAGAATGCCTTCAATCCCCACCTCTCCTTTTTCTCTCAACCATGAGATAATTTATGTATTTATAGTAATAATAATTAATAATTGTTACTATAATTATTATTTTTTTCCTAAGACAGAGTCTCATTCTGTTGCCTTGGATAGAGTATTGTGACACCGGCATAGCTCACAGCAACCTCAAACTGAGGAGGTTGGGCTGAAGAGCAACTCTCGCCTCAGATGCCTGGCTGATTTTTCATATATATATTTGTTTGTTTCTATTTTTAGTAGAGGCAGGGTCTTGCTTTTGCTCAGGCTAGTCTCGAACTCCTGAGCCTCGGTCTCCCAAAGTACTAGGATTGCAGGCATGAGCCACCGCACCTGGCCAACAATAATGCTTCTTATACAGCCAAAAGAAAGGTGAATTGACTAATACAAATCCTACCCCTAGTAGGAGGTGGAGCCAGTGTTTGATACTTGGTCTGTCTAACTTCAGGGCTGGCTCCCATACAAACAGCAATTTCTGAGGCCACAAAGCAGAGGAAGGACTCCTAATCACAAGGCCAATGACAGGTGGGTCTGGGACTCCATTTTTTTCTCTGTTGACCTTGAAGAAGTCAATTAACCTTTTTGAGTCTCAGTTATATCACTTGTAAAGTGGAGGTGATAATTCGCAGTATGGCACCTACGTTGGTCATTGTGAAGCCCAGGATCCTGGAATCTTGGGCTGGGGGACTCCAGGGGTCATTCTGTTTGGCCTTTATTTTATTCCCAGAGGGATCAAAACTTGTCTTGGAGGAGCCAGAAGGCACTGGCACAGAGCTTTTGTCTGTGCTGTGGGGTTTCAGGAGTGTGCTGAACAATCACCTGATTTTCAGTTCTTCTCCAAGAAGGACTTATGTCCCCCACAACACAGGCTCAGCCTGACTCCTCTGTGGCCCTGTCACCTTCTCTTTACTGGGTGATTCTGTGTCACTACCACACCTTCTCCACCCTCCTGCCAACTTAAAGAGAGAACCAGCTGAGTGGTAGAGTCAGGCCTGGGCTGTAGGGAGCTTGGGACTCCGGTGTAGCACTGATATTGATGCCGCGTCTGCATTCTGCAGCCCCTTCTGCTCCCTGCCTCATGGTATCAGAAGGGACTATAGTCTTATCTGTGAAAAGCCGGACAAGTTTATCTTCCCCCAAACTATATTCCATGCCTATCTCCAGTGCCAGTGGATACTTCTAGGCATTGCAAAATATGACGATTCATCATCAGATAAGCTTGGAAAATGCTGGGTTCAACAAAGTTAAATAGCGCCCCCCCCATCTTCCTTATTAAAATAATTGATTTAATTTCAAAGGAAATGCACACTCAGGTGGAGAAAATGTTGCTCACTTTGCAGAGCAAGTGATGTGTCCTTCTGTGTTTATAAAATACGTGTGCAAACACACACACAAGACACTTGAGAAGCCTGTGTTTTCTCCTGAAAGCCTTATCTGAGTCTTTAACATGCAATGGGCTCGCTGTCTCCAAGATTAGTTTTGTGGCATAGCTTTCCCAAGTGCTGGGCCCTTTTTATCCCCACAGAGTATCTTGGGGAAGCTTCTGGCCAAAGCTGGACTAGATGACCTAAAACATGGGCCTGGGGGGTGGGGGAACGTGCTACAGTGGGGTGGTGGGGTGGGTGCTGCGCTGCTCAGTATAGACGACCTTCTGTGAATAAGGATGCTTGTGAGCTAAGCTGGCCTGGTCCCTGCCTCCTCCCTAGAAGTGCTCTGGGCAGCCACTGTCATGCAGGGGTACTGCATGAGATGGCACTTGTGTCCAAAGAGGTGCAATGGGCCCCCTTGGCTCCCAGAAGCTTCTCCCAACCCACATCCTTGTAGGTTTTATCTTGGATAGACGATTTCATCTGGGTACTCTGTCCAGAGCTTGCATGTGCAACTGGTGCATTTATACACTGCTCATCACCTTCACCCTGAGGCCCAGGGGATCAGGGACATGCCTGACTATAGGTGTAGGGCCAGCCCATATTCCAGGGTCCCAAGGTCCTATCTGGCCTTCTCCTGATGACTTCAAGTAGGCCACAACATTTTCTGTAGGCTTTGTCCACAGGGCCATGTAGAAATGCCCATGCAATGATATTGTGTAGAGATTGGGCAGGATGGTCCCCTGGTAGCAATGACACTGAGGTTTCATGGTTCATTTTTGAGAACCTCCTGGGCTCATAGTCTGTGCTAGGTTTGGGAGGGTGCAGGAGTTCAGGATGGGAAACAAGTAAATCAGTGTTCTTGGGGACTACCCAGCCTGCTGAGGAATCAAGATGTAGTCCCAGGATGTACAATGAGCTGTCTTCACATTCAGGTGGACATCAGAGGAGAGGAATGTCCGTGGAGACACAGGATGGGCATGAAGAGAGTGTCCTGGTGAGAGGCACGGTGCATTCAAGGGCACAGAGGTAGTAATGGGTTAGATGTTAGGAGCTAGCCTGGATGGTTTTGCTAGGAAGATGACTTGGGAGCCAGAGTCCCTGGTAGGGAGGTATGGGGGTTGAACTTCACCTCCACCATCAAGATAGCACTGATGCAAGGTGGTGATAGCCACCAACTCCACTGTGGGGAGGGATCTGAATGCTGGCCTCTGTCTTCATGGTGGGCTCCCATGGGCCAGAACCAGCTGAGGGATGAACCTCTAATTGTTTATTACTATCTGTGGTGTGATTTTATGACTTTCCAGATAAATGCTCTCTGAGGGAGTGCCAGAATTACGGACTTCCAGTTTAATGATCTGGGGTAATGATTTAAGGGGTGAGTCCCAGGTGGCTGGAAGACGGTGGGACCCCTCAGGAATAAGGCCTGGGTTCCTGCTTGGACAGAGGCAGGGCTGGCCTGAGCTGAGCCTTGTCCCTGCCCCTCTCCCAAGCTTATGTGCCCAGACAGTGCACTCCCTGCCCGCCATTGGCTGTTCTCTGTGACCTCTGCCGAGGACAGAGGGCCTTCTAGGAGTGGAAGTTCCTGAGAGTCGTTCTGCCTGTCAGCTGCCTTAGTGTCCCTGTCTGGCAGCCTCTCACGTGTTAGCTCCTCGTCAGGCCAGGTTGCTCATCGGAAGTGCCTCTTCCCTTCTCAGCACACACTCCACCTGCCCACAGCGCGTGTACCTGGTGGTTAGTCCATCTTTTCCAAGAAGCCTCCACTTCCTGGGTGGCCTCCTTTCCCATCTTTCTCTCTGTCTCCTCCGAGACAGGGACATTTCTGAGTCTGCCCAATTCCCTGCCTAGAGGAAGCCCAGGCTGGGGTGGTGGGGCACGTCCCTGAACCCTCCCAGAGGCTGCCTTGCAAAGGGAACATGGGTTCACTGCATCTAGCTTCCTTATAGGGAGAAGGGCTTCCTGAGGTAGAAAAGCATTGAGAGTCCCCCTCACTAAGTCCCACCTTGTGCTCTGTGCTGGGCCCTGCGCCAGGCCCTTCCCACGCCTTTGCACGGGGTGAAGCCCTGTACTTTGCAGCCGGGTGGCCTGGGCATGGCTTCTGTCTCTGCCACTTATAAGCTTGGTGACTTGGGCCTCAATTCTCTCACCAGTAAATGGAGATTACGATAGGATCTACTGCACAGGCTCACTGCAAGGTTCAAATGAGTTCACACGTGGAAGTTCTTCCTATGGCTTCAGCACTTGGACCTGTGCTCCTAGTCTGCTGTTACAAGTGCATCTCTGTGAATCCTCATAAGCCCCAGGAGACATGCACGGCTTGATGCTGACTGTGGCCAAGGATTTAAGCACCAGCTTGTTACTCATGTTTGAATATGATGTGTGACTTACAATAGGACCTGGGAAAATTTAATTTCTTGAGTTTAATTTTCCTGAGTTTCCTTATCCGTGAAATGCTGATGATAACACTAGTAGCCATCTCCTAGGATGCTGGTCTGGTTAATTGAGTTAACACATGTAAGGTGACTAACATGTAGCAAGCTCTCAGTAAATGTAGAGTATTGACACTCCCATTTGGCAGATGGGAAAACAGAGTCTCAGTGAGGAGAAGGGACTTGCCCCTCCATCCCCACAGACAGGGGTCCTATTCAGACCTACCTGGTCCCTGGAGCCCTTTCTTCCAGGGCTCGTAATTAGAAAACCTTGATCACCCCCGTCCAGCATGCTCATTAGCTAATTGAACCTGGTGAATTGAAGTTCCCGAGGGCATCCTGTCCTCCAGCAAGCAGGACCAGCTGAGGCCACTCTGTTGACCTTGGTGGGTGTAACAGGTCTCTGGGTAATCAATTCTGTTTATTACAAATGCCACCAATTTTCTCCCTCGTAGATTCCCGCTGCTGAAGCCTGGTGCTTCCACTCAGCACCTGGTCAGGAAGCTGGGCCAATTTTCCTCTCTCCTGATTTCATTCTGCTGTGTCTGCTGCCCAGCCACATGGAGAGTTTTTCAAGTGCAATGTCTGTCTCACTGCTGCCCTGCCCTCTGCAGAGGGCTGAACCCAAAAGCAGAATTGGCCGGCTCAGTGCCACACACATCACTCTCCTGTGATAAGGGCCAGCGCACACCCTTGAACGAGGAGTGTGTCATTCTTCACAGTCATCAGGAAGCCGGAGCGGGCAAGGCCGCCTCTCGGTCTCAGAGTGGGGGCGCTGGGCTCCAGCAGACAGTGGGGGCGGCTGACAGCAGGCCCTTGAGCTCACAGGCCAAGGAGGCAGATTGGGTTCCCAAAAAGTGCTGGACGTACGGTTGCTGGGATAATAGAGATCCCTGCTGCTGCTGTCAGAGAGAGAAGATCTGTGATTTCTCCCACGTGGCCCAGCATCACCATGAGATATTGCTGAAGACCAAGGACTTTGGGGTGAAGCCAGCTCCAACTCAACTCTCAGCTGCCACCACTGCTAATAACAATTAGGTCACATTTCATCACCTGTAGGTGCCAAATGTAAAGCTTTAAAAAATATGCACAAATATTCTTTCACACTCCTCCCTTTGATTGTGGGCTGGAGACTTGTCCCCGCCTCCTCCAGGCCAAGGGGAAGCTCTGGGCATCACAGGAATAACAGCAATCCTTGCTACTCATCAAAAACACCTACCTACACAGGCCAGGTATGGGGCTGAGCGGCTACCGGAACCCCTTAGTGACTCACCTGACTCTCAGACCCAACAGTGGGGCAGTTACTATTGTTAACATCCCATTCTCAAAGATGAGGAAACTGATGTGTGCAGAGGTTAAACAAATGACTCATGGCATCTGCTGGTAAGTCACAAAGCCAGCCTTGAGCCTCCATGTCCTGGCTCCAGGGTCTCATTCTGAGCCACTATACTGCCCTGCATCAAGGACACTCCCTACGGGTAAGTGATTACACAGCTGAGAGCAGCGAGTAGCTGGGCAAGGTCTGAATAGGCTCTGAAGGTTTGCACCACAGGGGGTCTGGGGAGAGGTAGGCACAAGGGGCCCCTGAGTAGTGGGAGGCCAGCCTCCTTCTTGGAGCAGGGAGAGGAAAGCCTTGACTGAGAATCAGGCAGGATTTGCCAGGGTGGGTGAGGGGGTTGGGGGGGGGTAGGGGGTAGAGCATGTCATACAAGGATTCGTGGGCACAGGGTCTCTGAAAGCTAACCTGAGAGTTTCTGGACAAACTTTGGGCACAATAGAAATTTTGAAAAATGCTAAGAAAATGCTGTTTGAGCAGAACTGTACCATTTACACGTAGTTTTCACAGCCATCTCAAGGAATCCTCATTCTCCCCCTGTGTGTGCCAGGCTAGTGAAGCCCCACCACCTACCCAGTCCCCTGGACAAGGTCCTGGGGGCCCTCTGGATGTTTCACGTTTCCCGGCTGCCCTCATTTCATCAGCTGCTGGTCACCTGCCTCCCACATGCCCCTTGGTTCTGCCTTCTTCGTTTCTGCTCCTCCACTGCCCTGCCCCAAAGGAACCACCACCACTTCTTGCCTGCTGGGGACACAAGCATTGCTTTCCTGCTTGCTCTTCTACTCAGCTGCTCTCCCCTAAGACCACCTTTCAGACTAGGGGTCTTCCTAAGGAGCAATTGAGCTAATCTTCCTTCCCTGCTGACAGTTGCTCAGTGGTTCCCATGGCACTCAAGATCAAGTCCAAATCCTTGAGTATATCCTTGAACTAGAGAACTCTGGCTAGGGACAGCAGTGGTAATCAGAGAAGACTTCCTGGAGGAAGTGACAACCAGGCTAAAGGATGAGTGAGAATTCATGTCACATGCCACAGAAGAGGCACTCTGGGACAGCAGCAGCAAAAGGCCTTCCTGAAGGCGCCCCTCCCCCCATCCCCGGTGCCTCTGGGATTTCCGAGAGGAAGCAGAGCTATGGGGCCATGCTTCCGGTTGTGCAGTGTGGACATTCTGGGAAATACCATGGGAGGGTAGGGGGGTGCAGGCGGTCATCCACACAGGAAGAGGGGCACACAGGTTTGGATTTACTGAGCCCAGATAAGTGGCCCCAGGAATGCCCCAGAGGGGAAGCTCCCGAGCTTGGGAGGTGTGTGTGTGTGGGTGATGGTGCATGTTTGGGAATGCACAGATAACTGAAGCCGACACACACAGACGAGAGAAAATGGCTGGTAGGGGCTGACTCTCGGGGAGCAAGACAGCATCATGCAGGGAGGAGAAGAGACCTTGATTTTTTCCCTCAAGGGGCCGGCAGGGACCATTAATGGGCTCACACCAAGAGAAGAGGAGGGGTTCACACTCTGTTTGGTTCATATACCATCTATTTGAACTTGGGGCATTCACCCACAACCACAAAGGCAGGGCTGGGCAGGACACACCATGCCCCTGAGGCTGGGGCATCTAGGTTCAGCATTTATTCAGGACGCAGGGCTGATCCAGTGTAATAGTATGAGGTGAACCAATCCCTTTGCTTAGCAATTTGTCTCAAATGCAGCTTTCAATTTGAGAGGTGCCAGAGATCCCAGGAAAGACTTGGACTTGGCACCAATGAAGGTGTCTCTGTCACAGCCCTCTAGCTGCCAGTTGCTACCAACATGTATTGTTGGAAACCTGCTTTTCCTTCTGTGAACCTCAGTTTCCCCATCTGTGAAATGGGAATCTTAGTAACCCTTCCACCATCTAAGACAGTTGGAGGATCAAGTAGGAAAATGGAGGCAAAGTCACACAAGGATTTGGTGAGCTGTGTGCTGCTGTTGCTGTGAGTGCTGGAGGCCAGAGGAAGATTTGGCCTGAGCCCTCACACACTTCATGGTCTGGTAGGAAAGCAAAAGTAGCTGGGTACGTGGTCTGATGGGAGCCAGTCAGAGACTGTGGGAGCAAAGGGCAGGAACTCCTCAACTAGGGAAGGCTTCGTAGAGGAGGTGGCTTCCCAGCTGAGACTGGAAGAGGGAAGGAGAAAGATGCAGGGTGAGTGGGGAGTGTTCAGAGTAGAAGTCAGGGAGAAGATGGAAGGAAGTCACCTGAATGTTTCCTGCTTGTTCAGCATTCTTCAGGCTCTGTCTACTAGAGGTGTGATGTGTGTTAGTGAGAGTTATAACTTGACAAATGTTGTGTGTCTATGCTTGGTGGAGAGAAAAGGGCCCTGGCCTAAAGGGCTGGGCTGTGCCCCCCAGATTATAAACTGGATGCTGTAATGAATTTTAGGAGGAATTCCAGAAATTAGTGCCACCATCAAAGAATGCCACAGTGGAGGTCTACACCACACCATATCCCCATCCAACTTACCTCTCTTGTTCATTCAAACCCCAAATGGAACAAAGCTCCTCCAAGAAATCTTCATGGATTTTCCCTGAGGAGTAAGTTGTAACCTCCTGGGAGCACCCATGACTCTCAACAAGGGCCCACTACAGATACATTTGTATGCCCCTGCCCCGTGTAGCTCAAGAATGCTGGGATCCCCCTGCCTGTCCTGCCATCCCTGTGAACTGGCCCAACCTAGCCCTTGACTCAGACTGGCCCCAAGGCAAGGACTGGGATGGACCATGATTCTTTGTATTTGCCCCTGTGCCCAGTACAATGCCTGGCACAAATGTAAAACTACAGATTTAAAAGTCTTAGCCTAAGTATGGTGCAGCCCCCTCTAGGCCTGTACACAGGAAAGTGACCAGTTCCATCTGAGTGACAAGCAAGGGAAGAGCAGAGTCATTGGTGGCCCTCATTCCAAGCTGTTATCTTGAGCAACTGGATGGTGGTTTGTCTATGGTGGCCTGGTGACAATTTCTGGTGCCTTCCCATTTGCTCCAGGGCTGTAACCTGAAAAGTCAGGTGCCCCAAAGGGCGGCTTTCAGAGACATTAGCCCACTCTGGGAAATGAGAATTTCCACATGCAGAGTCAGCTAATGGAGACCCTCATTACTTGTCATAGCATTAATTTTAGGAGATAGTCCTGGTGCACATTAGGAGGCTATTTTAGTCCCACGTGGATTAGACACCTTTATTAGCCATGGGAGGTCAGGGAGGTAATGAAGTACTTGCAGTAGAAGGGAGAAATCACACTTCACCTTGGATCTAGTCATTTCCCCCCTGGTTCAGTAGTGTCAGCTCATCTGTTAGGCACTGCCCACGGCTTGGTGGTGTCTTGGGGCAGTCCAGAACAGGGGTAGGTGGGCAGAGGAAGGGGCTGGGTGCACAATGGGCCTGAGCAGGGTGTACATGGGTGTGTACAAATGTGGGATTTAAGTGTATGTGGTGCAAGCTCATCAGTGTGAGTATATTTGTGTGCCTAAAAAGGAGGTGCGTTTCTGTGAGTACATATATGTATAAAGAACTTTTTGCTTGAGTTGGAGAACAGAAGGAGCTGCCCGTGACTCCCTGCCATTTGAGACCCTGGCATCTGGCCTCTTTGGAGGGGCTCTTTTCAGGGAGATGGGACACTGCCGAGGGGGTGGATGAACCTCGAGATCCGGGGAGTCTTCATCTCTGAACTGAGATCCTGGAGACCCAGCTCCTGCTCATGGCTGAAGCATTATCTAGCAGCCTGGGTGAATCTACTCCCTCCCCAGGAGCCTCAGCTCCTCCTTCCAGGAGACTTTAGACTGGTGACCTCCAGCTGCTTCCCAGGAAACCATGGTGGTCTAGTTCAGGCCCTCAGACAGCTCCTGGGTCCCCCAGGCCGGCTTCCTGTTCTTGCAGGCTGGGACAATGAGACCTGCTCTGGGGTCTCTGCCCCTCACCCTGGTGGCTGTTGGCTTAGGTGGTTATGTTTCAGGCCCACACAGTGCCTTTTCAGCCTCCCCCCACCTGCCTGTGTCTGATTTCCTCTCGGCTCTTGGGAGAGATGCTCAAGCTGTGAGGATTGCAGCTTTCTTGATAAATAAACAGATGTGGGAATTCCCCTCCACTCTCACAGGGCTGTGGAGCAACTCGGAAAGACCTGGTCTGTGAGATCCACTGAGCCCCACGGGGAAGGCAGGCAAGTACACCCTGATGACCCCAGGGCTCATTCTGGCTGCCTGGGCCTGTGCATCCCTCATTATCACGGGCATAGTGCTTTATAGTACGACCAAGGACTATAGCAGGGGGTTGAGCTGGTCTGGTCCCCAGCCCCTTGTGCACACCTGGGGGACTGCACCCCACTGTGGTGGTCTTCTCTGCTTCTGCTGCCTTGGACTTTTCCCCTGGCAATCACTGAAGGTTGCTCAAGGGGGTGTGAGCTGGGTGGGCGGCATGGAGGGGCAGAGATATACCCTCTTTGAAAGGGCTTTGGAGTCACCTAGACCTAAGCTGGGTTCAGCTGTGTGACCTTTGGGGCCTTCCTTTCTTCTCTTGTAAAATCTTGTCGGGAGGAAATGAGAAGCCTGGGCTTGTTCCTGTGCTTAATAGCTGTGCCACACACCGTGGTTCTTCCTCCATTCCCTTCCCCTTGAACCGGGGAATAGCCTTGGGTCTTCTGTGCCAGGGACGTAGATAGGAACTGGTTTCCCTGTGAGAATTTGAGAATTCTGGCGGGGTTACCCCCTGACCTCCACCGGTCACTTTGAATGCTATTGTTTAAGCTCCATGTTCCCATATTGATCACAGAGAGACCGAGGCAGGAGGAACAGAGAAGCAGGGCAGGCAGATGGAGCCAAGGGAGAATTAAAGTTCCCAGCCCCTGTCTGAATTCTTACAGGGCTGAGTGGCCCAGGGAGGCCACCGATCACTTGGCTTTGTGTTCCATGTCATATTTCTCTGTCCAAATGAGGAGGGAGTCCCTGAAGGCAGGGCAGTGGCTAACTCATCCTTTCCTCTCCATGGACCCCATGGAAAGAACAAGCAAATAAATTCAGCAGCAGGTGGGCGGGGGGTGGGGGTGGTGGTGCTTAAAGAACTTGCAGACTCAGGGAGTTAGTCTTGGCTGAGAATTTAGAGTTCATTCACACCCTCCTCTTGCTGACAGGGAAACTGAGACCCAGGAGGAGTCTCTGGGGTAGACAGAGCATTGAATAAGCAAGAGTAATGCAGGCTGGAGGAAGGTGCAGAGTCCAGCCTGGGTGGGAGGGTAGGGCAGGCGTTCGATACTGCAGGAAGTTCTAGAACTGCCTGGGACACAGGGAGGTGTGGATGGAGACAGGACTGAAATCCACCGGCTCAGACTTCTTGTCTGGTGTTCATTTCACTGTCCACTCTGTCCACATCTGAAGTCTGGGCAGTTGAGAGAGGCTGTGGCCAGACGCCACCCTCCTGGGCATCTGTGGGTAGACTTGAGAATGGGATGCAAGGCTCACCCCAGCCCTGGGACGCCACTGAGGATGGGATCCAGTTCCCTGGACACAACCCCCAGGGCTGCAGATGGCCTCTGCCCGCAGGCTTCGCCTGTAGACACTCTGGTCCTACCCGGCTTTGTTTTCTTGGAGTGGTGATGCTGAAGGGAAGGGGGAGGCGTGGGCAGCCTCCACACGTGGTGGCAAATTTGGGCCATCGATTTGCATTTATTTCCTGCTCAAATGATCCAGGCCGGCTGCTGCTGGGGGTGGGGGCGGAGGGGGGTGCTCTTTAGCATTTTAAGTTTGCAGATAATTGGAGGAAAATAACTCCAATAATGAAATCACTGCTGGATCGCATTCTGATACGTGACAAATCAATTCATTTATGATACCTTCTTTGTCACACTGAGCCATTCTGGCGCTCAGTGGAAACCTCTTAAATTAATAAAACTGTTAAATCCATAAAATCCTCCGTTCCGAGTAGCACATCACAGCACAAGTTTGAATCATTAAAGGAATAAAACTGATAAATGTGAGCTGGGGAGTGTCTGTGTCTGCAAAGAGGGGCTGGCTTTTAAGACAGATACAATATAATAGTCATAAGCTCCAATATATCCTCACTGCGTACAGCAGGGGGAGGGGGCGGGGCCATATGAGTGTTCTGGGGAGGAAGGCCGATGCACACGGGCCTAGCCAGTGCAGGGCAGGCTGCTTCAGTGTGATTTGTGGGGCTTTAGGCTTTTAAATAAAATATAATTTAATAGCAAGGGGGGGGGAAATATAAAGCCTTTATGGGACCCCATTGAACCTGACTTAGCTCAATAGGGCTTTTCCAAAATAGCAGCTCTTGTCTGAAAAGGGAGGAATGGTATAAGCTGTCAGATCTCATCCTGGCCAGGGAATGAGAGGCTGGGTGGGTGAGGGAGGGGAAGCGGGAGACCACTGGGTTCAGGCAGGCTGGGTGGCCTCCTGGCCAGACTGCTTGGTTGCTGTGTGACCTTGGTACTTCTCTGGGCTTCCATTTTCTCAGCTATAATCTAGGAATGGGGAGGCTGATTTCATAGGATGGAATATATGAAATAATGTCTGAGAAAGGGCTGTGTAAAGTGCAAGGGGATGGTCAATTAATGGTCTTTCCTGAACGTGCCCCAGCTGGTAAAAGTCCTACAAATCTCACAGAGCAAGGTTGTATTTATTCAGTGTGTTGTGTGTGGTCAAACAACAGGGTTCTGATAAAGTGTAAGAAGTATAAGGTTCTGTGCACACGAAGTAGGTCACAGACATCAAAGCAGTGTACCGGTTTGTGCACATCCCTCTTAAGATGCACAGAACCAAGAAAGGGCCCCAAATTTACTTATTTAGTCTGGAGGGGAGCTCAGGAGAAAGCAGCAGAGAGGCTGGCACACAGAAAACAGCCAATGAAGGCTCAGTCCTCCTTCCACAGGAGTCCAATTTGGAAAACACTGGTAGGAGTGTTGTTTAAGGGCTACCTCGGTGCCAGGAACTGGGAAAAGGTGGGCAGGTGGAAGGCACATGGTGAGGAGCCCTGGCCTGACCCTGCAAGCCTCACGTGGCCTCTTCATTTACCTGTTTGCCTTTTATACAATGACACTAGAAGCTCCGTGAAGCCATCTGGGCTTTCTCCTTCCTGTTCTTCTCTCATAAACTGAGGGTCCGTGTAACCTGTAAAGGATGGAATATCCAGACTCCATTCTAGAAACTAGGGCCTTATCCAGTGGGGTAGTTTTGAAACTTTGTCCATTTACAATAAGAAAAAGTTTTTATATTGTACTCCGGTATATGTGTACATGTTATATGTTCTTAATTGAAACAAAAGTTTTAGGAAGCAGTATTTACCTTTATTATGTGTGACCCTATCCTATCCATTCTACCCTATCCATAGTTTTTTAACAAATCTACTAAGTTAGTTTTATGATTCCCTAAGGGTTTTATGACCCATAGTTTGAAAAATTTGAATCTGGCCCACCTTCTTGGTTTTCTGACAAGAGTTTGCCAAAGGCCACATGGGAATGACCAACCCCAGTCCCCAGGCTGAGTGGGGTCCGGTCCCCCAGGCCACCTGCCCTTCATTGCCACTTCTCTCTGTGGTTCCACATAAACCCCACTAGAGCCCTTCCCATTGGTTACTTTGTGCAGGACTTGGGGACTCCAGAGAGTAAAGGGTTGGGGAAGCTGTCACCTATGTCCTCTGTGTACCTTCTTGAAGAAAGAGTGGAAGTGACAAGGAGGCTCACCTGCCCTCTCTAGATCAAAGCTGGCTGGGGGTAGGGAGCCTGTGCCCCTGGCATAATGAGTCACGTGGGCCAGCAACTTGACAAGCCTCTGTTCCCCCCAAGTGTCAGGAGTTCTTGACAGCCAGCAACAGAAGCACTAATTGCCGGCTAGGGCCAGGGTGGCAGCCCTGCAATCCATATCAATTACGGGCATTGGCCATGGCTGTGAGACAAAAAGGTTCCTTGGAGTCTGTCAGGCCCTGGTGTCATTACTTGGGACTGCTGTGCCCGCTGGAGGCGGGAGAGAAATAATGGCTACCTGCCACCCCCTACCGCCTTGGTGGCCTGGCCCTGAATGCTGTGGCCTGCTGAGCAGGGCCCAATAGGTGTGGGGCAAACTTGAGGCACACCTGAGTATTTTTGCCTGCCAGTCCTCCCCCAAGTCCTCTGCACTGACAGGCTGCTATCAACTTCTCTTACAGAGGGAAGGCTTCAGTTTGGGATTTTTGTTTAATTGATTGGACTTTTTTCTTTATGAGGAAACTGAAATGACCCCCAAAAGCATCACAATTGGTTTTCAAACTAAGAGCCCCCATCCCATGCTCAGGTTAAATCTGGTCCTCAAATTGGGCTTTGGTTGAAGCCTCAGCACTGACTCTCCAACTTCAGCAGGCAGCAGAGGGCAGGGAGGGCTGGCTGGAACAGACTGTAGGGCTTAGAGTCAGTTTCTCTTCAGCAGGGGTGGGGTGGGGTTGCCATCTGCATCCCTACTGAGGCCGAGGATCCATGGACCCCATAAAGTAGGAGACCCCTTATATTAGAAAGGGCTCCTCAACCTCTGCCTGTGTGCATCGGGTGCATCTGTGGCATTTTTTCAACGTACATGTACTCGGGCATCAGCACAATCCTAAGATCCAAATTTTCAGATCTTGGAGGGGCTTTTTTGGGGGGGGTTTAGGGAGTCAGTGTATCCCCGAATTCTCCTTATGCCAAGCTGCTGAAGGAGGTCATGTGGGATGCGTTGCCCCACTTAAGGGCAGAGAGTGCTTTTTGAAACTTCAGATCTGTTCAGATATTCAAGGGCTGCTAGAAAAAGGTGAGGCCTCTGGTGCTAAGGGGGCCGAGCTTGACTAGGCCACCCACCCTCTTGGGGTGTGTCAGAAGGGATCCTGAATTTGACAGAGGTTGGATGGGGGATCCCAAGTGTTTCTTCCCTCACCAACAATAGTGGGAGCTGGGGAGGTTTGGGGACATAGAGTTTGGGCTGACCTGGGTTAAGAAGTCACTCTCATGTCCCAAGATGTCCCCATGGCACTTGCTCAATTTCCCATACTGTCTGCATTATGACTGGCTAGTTCCTTAGGCACCATAGTGCAAACTCCCCCAAATGAGGTGAGGCAGGGGAGCCAAGGAGGAAGAAGAGGAAACTCCAAGTCAGCTTTCAGCACAATCCCATGCCTCGCCCTCCAGCCCCCCCTTCGCCCCTGCATCAGTGTCCCACGGCCCATCCACGCGCAAGTGCTGCAGCACTCTAAGGAAAACAGTTTTCCTGTGGTAAAATTTACACGCCATAAAAGCCATCCGTCATGAGTGTACCATTCAATGAGTTTTAGTAGATTTATACAGCTGGACAGCATTGCCCAGTTCAGTTTCAGCATACTCTCATCACTCCAGAGGTTTCCTCTGGCCTGTGAGTAATCCTTCCCCTGACTCCTGGTGGGTGTGGTGGCTCACGCCTCTAATCCTGGCACTCTGGGAGGCTGAGGCAGGAGGATCGGTTTGAGCTCAGGAGACCCCGACCACCCTGAGCAAGAATGAGACCTCATCTCTACTAAAAATAGAATGACTAGGGCGGTGCCTGTGTCTCAAAGGAGTAGGGAACCGGCCCCATATACCAGAAGTGGTGGGTTCAAAGCTGGCCCTGGCCAAAAACTGCAAAAAAAAAAAAAAAAGAAAAAGAAAAAGAAAAAGAAAAACTAGCTGGGTGTTGTGGAGGGCATCTGTAGTCCCAGCTATTCAGGAGGCTGAGGCAAGAGGATCACTTGAGCCTAAGAGTTGGAGGATGCTGTGAGCTGTGACACCATGGCACGGCACTCTACTGAGGGTGACAAAGTGAGATTCTGCCTCAGGGGAAAAAAAATCCCCAGGTGGCACCTGTGGCTCAGTGAGTAGGGTGCTGGCCCCATATGCCGAGGGTGGTGGGTTCAAACCCGGCCCCGGCCAAACTGCAACAAAAAATAGCCAGGTGGTGGGCGCCTGTAGTCTCAGCTATTTGGGAGGCTAAGGCAAGAGAATCACCTAAGTCCAGGAGTTGGAGGTTGCTGTGAGCTGTGATGCCATAGCACTCTACCGAGGGTGACAAAGTGAGACTCTGTCTCTACAAAAAAGAAAAAAATACCCCCTTTGCCCCTCTACCTCAGGGAAACTAAGCATCCATTTTCTATCTCTGTCTCTGTTTATGTGATTTCGTATACACATAACCATGCAGTGAATAATCTTTTGGTCTGGCTTCTTTAACTTAGCATGTTTTTTAGGTACATGCATGTTGTTTTGTCCGTTAGTACTTTATCCTTTCCATCGCCAAATGGTTTCCTAGTGTGTGGCTGCACCTCATTTTATTTATCCAGTTTGTGGACATTTGGATGATTTCTAAGTTTTAGTGATTGATTTCAGATCATGCCACTATGAACCTTTGCATGCAAATCTTTAGAGGCACATATATGTTTTCATTTCCCTTGACTCGATACACAGGGGTCACATGGTAAATATAAGCTTAACTGTTTAAACTGTTTTCCAAAGTGGCAGTACCATTTTATAGTCTCACCAGCTGCTTATAAAGGTTTTGGTTTCTCCACTTCCTCTCCAACACTTGCTATTGTCTGTCTTTTTTATTAAGGCCATTCTACTGGGTATGTGGGGTGTCTCACTGTGGTTTGAATTTGCATTTCCTGAATGACTAATGATGCTGAGTTTCTTTTCACTGGTCCATTAGATTAGTCATTTGTGTATCTTTGGTGAAGTGCTTATTCATATCTTTTGCTTTTCATTGGGTTGTTTTATCACTGAGTAAAAGTTTTTCATATAGTCTCAGTACAAGTCTTTTATCAGATATACAGTTTGCAAGAATTTTCTCCCAAGTCTGCGGTTTGTCTTTTCATTTTTTTAAATAGTTGTTTGCGCTACAAAACTATTAAGTTTTGGTAAAGTCCAATTTATCTATTTTTTCCTATTCTAAATTATGTTTTGGTGTCATATAGGAAGAATCTTTGCTTCATCCAAAGTCACAAGGTTCTCTGCTATGCTGAATTTTGGATAGTTTTTAGTTCATATATTTAGATCCCATTTTGCGTTAATTTTGTGTGTGGTGTGAGGTAAGAACCTAAGGTTTTTTTTTTTTTGCATATCAATTTCCTATTGTTCCTGCATCATTTGTTGAAAACATTATCCTTTCCTCATCAAATTGTCTTGCCACTTTGTTGAAAAGTAATCAGCCATACAGGTAAATTTATTTGTAGATTTCCTATTCCACTGCACTGATTTCTATGTCTGTCTTTATACTAAAACAACACTGTCTTGATTATTGTAGTTCTATAGCAAAATTTGAAATCTAATAGTGTAGAGCCTTCAGCTTTCTTCTTGCTTTTCAAAATTGTTTTGGCTAGTCTAGATTGTTTTCATTTCCATATAAATTTTAGGATCAGCTTGTCAATTTCTACTAAAAAGGTCTATTGAGATTTTGATACAGATTTAATAGAGATTTTGATGTCAATTTGGGGAAAATTGCCATCTTAAGAGTATTGAGTCCTCTACTTCATGAACGTTTATTTCTATCTCCATTTATTGAGGTTTTCTTTAATTTATTTTAACAATATTTTGTAGTTTTCTGTGTACAATTCTTTTATTTCTCTTGTTAAAATACTTTATTCTTTTTGATGTTATTGTGAATGAATTGTTTCCTTAATTTTGTTTTCAGTTTTTGGCCGGGGCTGGGTTTGAACCTGCCACCTCTGGCATATGGGGCTGGTGCCCTACTCCTTTGAGCCACAAGCACCGCCCAACTTGGTTGTTTCTAATACAGAGGATAAATGAGTCACCTCTGGTATCTAG
>CAUYPK010101068.1:0-22938 GCA_963574355.1 Loris lydekkerianus | reverse complement strand
GTGGCATCACACAGCTCACAGCAACCTCCAGCTCCTGGGCTTAAGCGATTCTCTTGCCTCAGCCTCCCGAGTAGCTGGGACTACAGGCACCCGCCACAACACCCGGCTATTTTTTTGTTGCAGTTTGGCCGGGGCTGGGTTAGAACCCTCCACCCTCAGCATATGGGGCTGGTGCCCTACTCACTGAGCCACAGGCGCCACCCAATTAACATTTTTAAGACCATATTGTTACACAACCAATTCAATGAGTTTGTTCATTTAAAATTGATTATAAAATCCTTTACTTCTTCCTGCCTGAGACTCTGAGGCCCCATGGTTCTGTGTACTAGGAATGTAAAAGTCAACAGCTGCAAGATTCTGAAAGGTCAAGTCTGTGGTTCTGAGTTTTACAATTGAATCTAAAATTTTAAAGGTCGGAAATGTTTAAGATGTTACAACTGTGGGTTCCTAGGGAGTTCTTGGTCCCAAAACAGTAAAGTCCCAAGACTGATCCTGCAAATCTACTGTCCAAGGAGGAGTTGAAAGACAGAAAGACCCCTCTGAGGTCTTTGGTGGCCTTTCAGGGTAGAGCTTACCTGAGGGCCATGCAGGAGTAGGAGTAGCCCACAAAAGGCAGGTGGACCCCCAGCGGCACGCCTTCCTGCATGTCTGACAGTGTCTCCTACACAAAAGACCCATGGATGTGACCAACAGTTGCCAGTCTGGCCTCTCACCCCTTTCTGGTCTTGGCTTATATGTTGCCCCCAAACCAACCCCAACTCAGTATTTATTTCAAGTGGCCCTCCATCACTTGTATCCTTTGCCTCCCTCGGGGCATTTGCCACACTACATGAAAATATATACCTCCTTAGACTACAAGTGGATGAAGGTAGGGACCAGGGCTGATTTGGAATGCCCAGAAGGTCACCCAGAGCTGAGCAAGCACTCTAGGGAAGCATGTTAGGCCGTGGAGAGAGAGATGGCCTAAGGAAGGAAAAGTCCTCCCCCGCCTCACCTTACCTCATCTTCCAGGTCTCAGCTTAGACACTCCCCTCCAGGAAGCCTTCCAGGACCTTCCATGCTGGGTCAGGACCCCTGTACCCTGAATGCTCCCATTTCAGCTCTAATCACTCAGGGGTTTCATTACTGGGGACTGGTTTGTGCCCCCCCCTCCAGACTAGAAGTCTAGATCATGCACTGGGTTGCACTGAGCAAATGCTCTAGGGAATGAATGATTCAGGACTCCAGGAAGTAGGTACTGTCATTATTCCAACTTTATGAAGGGGGAATGGGGAGGTCCCCTCAGCCAAGCAGGGGCTGCAGGTACCTACCCCGCCCCCGCTCACCATGGCAGTGAGCCCATCCTCTACCACATCAAAATTGCATGTGTCAGTGGCACCCTGGAAATCTGGAGTAAAGGGGGGAGCACTGTCATGGAGGCCATCCCAGTCAAGGCCAAAGAAGAAAGGATGCTTCTGGAAATCGCTTGCTCCATTCCGACCCAGCCTTGTCTCTGGGGGACACAGCAGCCGCTGGATGAGGTCTCGAGCTTCCTCAGGAACCCCTGTGTCTGCCAGTGGCAGAGACAGGTGCTCCTGCTCAGAGGGAAATGGAAAGAGGGGGATGTGAGCCTGGGAGCAAGTACAGAGAGTTCAGGGGCTTCTTGGGGCTGTGCTCACCTTGTAGTGGACAATCTTGCTATAAGTCTCAGCAGTGGAGTCTGCGTAGAATGGTGTCTGCCCGTAGAACATTTCGTAGGCAAAGACACCGAGTGCCCACCAGTCACATTCTGGCCCATAGCTGCCTGGCCCAGGACCACCACCCACAGCCTGCAGGATCTCAGGGGACAAGTAGTCTGGGGTGCCCACAGCCACCAGCGACCGAACCTGTGCCAACAGGGCCAGAGTTGGGCTTGGGCCTAAATTCTGGGTTCTGGCCCAACCCTGCCCACGAGTTCAGGCCCCTTCTAATTACGTTCCAAATGCTGATGCCCTCCCTCTGCCTGGTCTAAATCTGCTCCACACCATGCATACTTAGGCCTGTTTGCCTCCTTTCCACTCCACATCCGGTTCCACTCTTGCCCTAGCACTGCCCATATGCCCTAGCCTTGTTCCCACACTGCACTTCCCTGCCCTCTCATGGGCACTCTGAGTTGCTCCTGTAGCGGTCCCACCAGCTCACCATTCCATCTGCCCGCAGCTTGAGGCAGGAGCCGAAGTCAGCCAAGCGAATGTGGCCACAGCGGTCCAACAAGATGTTGTCTGGTTTGATGTCCCTGTGCTCAGGGAAGGAATGAAGGATTAAGTGAGCTTCCCTCCCTTCATCCTGCAAGGTTCTGACGCCTCCACTGGCAGCAACATTTTGGGCCTCTACCTCCCCAGGTTTTGCTTTTTAAGGTTTCTACAGTTCTGGACCTCACTCCCAACTCCCGTCCTCAGTGGGCCCCAATCAAGGAGGTTCCTCTCTAAGGCTTGCTCCCTCTGAGCTCCAAATACAGGAGACAAGCTTTGCTATCCCTTTCCTGGCCCCGCCCCTCAGGCCCGACCCCACCTACCTGTGCACATAGCCCAGTCCGTGAACGGAGTCTATGGCCATGACTGCCTCAGCCAGGTAGAAGCGTGCCATTTCCGCTGGGATCCGCTCCCCAAACTTGCTCAGCAGTGTTAGCAGGTCCCCACCCACGTAGTACTCCATGACCAGGTACTGCAGGGGGCGTATCATGAGTGGTCGGTAGTCCTGGGACAAAGACTCCCAAAGGCACCCTATCCTTGGGTGAAGACCTCGTGGCCCCAGCCCTGAGAGAACCCCAGAGATACCCCAGGCCAAATCGGAGACCAATCCACCCACTGCCACGAACCACCCCCCACCTCTCCCAGGATGTCACAGGACAGATTCACTCTCTCTGAGATATTCAGGGAAAAGAGTACCCAGAGACCTCGCCACTGGCAAATATAGATCTCAGGTAACTCCCCGCCCAGTCAGTGCCTAAGACAGAACTCCTGGAGAGCTACCCCATTCCAGGTAAGGGACTCCCGCAACAAAGGCATCTTATACTAGAGTCCACCAGATGAAGCCCAGGAAAAAACCTGTAAGGGACATTAATTATCTCCCTTCCCAGGTAAAGTGGCTTCGCTTCTACCTGAGACAAACTCCTAGCACACACACAGACTGCTCCTAGGCATTTTGGAACAGCTC
This sequence comes from Loris lydekkerianus, assembly GCA_963574355.1. NCBI lineage: Eukaryota > Metazoa > Chordata > Mammalia > Primates > Lorisidae > Loris > Loris lydekkerianus. The sequence goes on along the minus strand of CAUYPK010101068.1, from coordinate 19,764 downwards.
CCCCAATCCCAGCGCTTCCTCTCCCCTCCAGTGGCTAATTGACAGCCTGGGCGTCTGTCTGTTCCCAGCTACCTGGCCTAGAACTCACCAGGTAGTTCTCATCCTGAAAGGCGAAGTGCAGCTGTGTGATCCAGCGCCGGTCGCCATTCACCAACACATCCCTCTCTTCACGGAAGCATGACACCTGGAGGGTACCCTAGGAGCTGCAGCAGGTGAAAGGGGCAGACCCTCCAGGACCGCCCCCCCCCCCCACAAGCCCCATCCCTACCTCGCCTCTCTTCAGCATGTCCCACTTGTTCATGATCTTCATGGCGTACACCTGGCCCGTCTGCTTCATCTTCACCACTGCTACCTGAAGGCCGAAACAAGATGACAGGGATGGAGGTGGCCAGAAAAAGGGCTCCAGAGCGGACTCCACCCCAAGTTCCACCCAGCTGTGGCACCACCCCCCAAGACAGCACCCGCCCACTGGTCCCGAGCCCCGCCCCCAACCCCGCTCTAAGTTCTAAGATTCAGTCATTCATCAATTTCTTAGGCCCCGCCCTGAACCTCTATGTCCCGCCCACCACCAGTAAGTCCCCACTCCTGCCGGGCAGCGTTCCCACTGCTATGCGGGGCTCACCTCGCTGAACGCTCCGCGTCCTATCACTTTCAGAATCTCGAAGTCATCCCTCTGCAGTCGGACTTCCTTAAGCTTCCCCACGACAGGCTCCGCTGGGGGTGGGGAGGTAGAACCCAGGGTCGCTGGGACCGACTAAAGACCCAGGGTGAAATCCCATCCTCTGTCCCTCAGTCTCTCTCCACCTGTTTCACCTTAGGACTGTCTCCCACGGACAACACCAAATAAACACTGTGAGGTCTGGAGGACCCAAAAGGGCCCTCCCATACGTAAGGTGCCTGGGAACCCCTTTTGGGGACAGGGCATTGGGTCAGGTGGCTCCAGTGGCAAGCGGGATGGAGGGAATAAGCTAACAAATGTCTGCAGAAGGGGTGATGCTGAAGAACCGGGAGAAGGAAATAAGACTTTTCTTAGACCTCCCTGGGCTTCAGGTCCTCTATCCCAACTCCAGGTGATGGTGGAGGTGCCAGGCCCAGGCCCCACCCTGAGGATCTCATTTACTATGTCCGGGGTTATACCCCAGAACATGCAGTTATAACCAGTACCTCCAGATTCAGATGCAGGGGTTCTTGGATCACACTTTGGGAAACCCTAGATTTGGGGCTGGGAGAAGGAATGGGAGGAGACAAAGCCAGCGTGGGCACCCATCCTGGATTCATATACTCCCAACAAGGACGACTTTAGTGCTACCCCTTATTTACAGATGGCCATCAGAGAGGTTAAGGTCCTACAGCATTAAACAGCGCAGTTTGGGAAAGGGACAGGCCAGGGTGGTGGCCAGAGACTAACGCACTGTGGGGAGAGGAAGGCCTGAGCTCCCACTGGGTGAAAGAAGTAGAAGCAGAATGGAGAGAGGGATGAGTGTGAGCAGAAAAGAGAAGAGACAGAGGGATTTACAAAGGAGAGAGGTCCCGGAACATTCTGAGGGGTTCAGAGAGAGTGGACCAGCAGAGAAGAACCAGCCAGGGCTAAGGACGGGGGAGGGAGGAGAATGCCAAGACATTGAGCCCTTTTAAGGCAGCGGGAACCCAGGCCCCCTCCCCCGCCCCAGAGGCTTGGCAGGGGAGGGGCGCAGGATGCAGCTCAAGCCACAAAAGGAGTGCTCCTCACAGGATAGCCAGACCCCTACCCCAACCCCAGGTTTCAGTTTATCCTACCAGCCCAACTTCATCTGTGCACCAGGGTGGCTGGGAAAATCATAAAGGCTGGGGGCAGTGGGGAAAGGTTCTTGGGGAGGCTGAGTGGCCTGGCCCTTGGCCTCTACCTTCCTATCTGTGAAATGGAGGGAGGAAGAGGAGCAGGGCCTGGGTCAGAAGAGATGGGACACTTGCAAGACGAGAAAAGAACAGCAGAAGGTGGACAAGCAGTGACACACTTGCAAAAGACCAAGAGCAAACCACTGAGGGCCAGGCATGGGGGGGGGGGGGCAGAGTGGAAGGGTTAGGGTTGACAAGAATGTAAGCCTGAGTCCTGGGCTGAGGATGCATGGGGAGCAGACAAGGCAGGAAGCTGAAGTTGAAGCACCTTCCCTCTGGACCTGTCCCAGGAGCCTGGAAAGACCTGGTAGGAAGGGACTCTGTGGGACAGATAGAAGGTTGGAGGTCCTGAACCAAGAGAACTAAAAGACATAGGGAACTAGAGGGGAATGGCAGGCTGACCCAAGCAGGCTAGTAGGAACAAGACCTTGGGGGTGAGACATAGGACCTACTGAGAAAAGAGGCACACCTAGAGGAACCCAAAGTTGTTCCTCCTCAATCCAGGGTGTGGAAAGAGGGTGCTAGTGGCCTGTCTGCAGAGCTGGTCATCCCTTAGGGCCTGTGTGAGTCACTGAGCCCTCCCAGTGCCTGGGCACCTGTTGGGGCAGCTGTAGAGGCTGGCGCCAAACACCTGCCCATTGGCCGCACCCCTGGCAGTTGCTACATGCTGTCCCTCCCGGCCTGCTCTGTGTAGTAGGAAACCAGAGAGGACCACAGGGTCTATAGTGGGGTGGAGGTGGCTAAGAGACGGAGCTCCTGTCATGTCCCTAGGCCTAGATTGAGGGAAGAAGCGCAGGATGCCATGGGAGACTATATCCAGCCTAGCCTATTAACTCCTGAGCTATGGTTCCAAGTCATGGCTGTTTTGGCCTCTGCTGACCTTCCTCTGCCCCCAGGATGGCACAGAGTAGGGGCATGTTACTCCAGGACCCAAGTCCAAGCTGTGGGCCCCAGAATGGGAGGACCTCCTCACGTCCCTCCTGCCCCGCAATGGCCAGCCCCTGCACCCAGACCCACCTCCTGCACCCAGACCCACCTCCTGCCTCTGCCTCCTGCCCCAGGCAGGGGGAGCCCATGCAGGCAGCCACTCACCCCACTGCAAGAAGTCGGCCACATACTTGTTCTGGGCCAAGTCGGAGGCACCCAGCTCCTGGTGGACGCCCAGGAGAAGGTCGAGTAGGGGCTCCAGTCCCAGAAAGCTGGGGTCCAGCACCAGTTGCTGGAGCTGCCTCAGCCGCACCTCGGCTGACATGTTGGCCAGGCAGCACCATGGCCCTCTCCCCGGGCCAGGGGCTCGAAGTCCTCCCGTCACGGGGCCTGGCAGCCCCTGCCCAAGCCCCAGAACCCTGGCCGCATGCCTGTCCCTGGCTGTCCTGTGGGCCTCTCTGGCCACTTCTCTCTGCAGTGGAGGCCTCCTCCTCTCTCCCCACCCCTTGGTCCAGCCTCCCTCCCACCTCCCAGCCTTAACCCCTCACAAGCCAGACCCCACCTCTTTCCAGGGCTAGACTGGGTGTTAGAATAGAGAATCTCATCCCTCAAGATGCCCCCCCCCCACCATAAAATGGCAGGGCATAGAAGAAAGCCACAGGTGTGAGATTCCAAGACAAGCTGCCCCCATTGCCTAGATGGACCAATGGATCAGGGTGATCCAGTCCATACCCTTCCCCCCTTGTTCTCACTAAGCTCTAGAGCTGGGGTGGGGAAAGGGCTGAAAACTGGAAGGGGGGGCAGAAGGCAGGGCAATTTCTCAGTGACTCAGCGATGGATTCCGACTTTGGGACAGTTAAATTTAGCCCTCAGGTCCTGTTTTACACAGACTCTTTTTTTGGCAGGAGGTAGGAAAGGGAGGGTGAGGAGATCAGGAGGGGACACCTATAGGAGCCAGAACCAGGGGTGACCCGCTGCCCAAAGCCTGGGGGAGGCAAGTGTGGGGCAGGCCCTCACCAGGCAAGAGACCCTAAAATAGCTCCTTGGCCTCTGGCTGGGCAGCCACATTCCTGCTCAGGCTGGGATTAGAAACAGAAACATTTGGGGGGAGGAGGGATGGAGAATGGAACAGGAAGACACCACTCCCCATGGCTCCTAAGAGTCGACCAGGAAGGATTTTAGCTTTTCTTTTGAGATTGAACAGTTCTCCCAGGTGGGAATCATGGCCTCCACTTGCTCTGGGTCCCTGGGCCTTGACTGGGGCAGGCCTGAGGCACTAGAAGACAAAGACTGGGCACTCCCCTGCCCCAGATAGGTCTGTGTAGTAGTGGATTTGGAGAGTTTTTGACACTTTGAAATATGCCCACTGAGGACTCTGAAGGGGGGGGCCTGGCTGCCCTCTGAGACACTGGGGACAGTGATGCTCCGCTCCTTCCTAAGGGTCTGCTGCCCACCTCTTCCATTCCCTCCCTTGGCCGGGTTCAACTTTTCCTGCTCTTAAAAGGGAGCAGGAGGGCACAGCTGGGGAAGTTAGGCCTGCCCTCTTTCTTTGGTTAAAGTGGACTGATTCTAGGACAACAGCAAAGCACACACGTCCTCTATGCTACCTCCAAAGAGAACAGAGTGCTGTGAAAACAGGGAAGTTTAGTATAAATAAGATGTCCTGGGGACAGGGAAGGCCCTGAGGGGCTTCCATAACTTAACAATCTTCAAAAGCACAGACAATAGCAAGGGAGGGTAGGATGGGGGCCAGGCATGGGGTGGGCCACCCTCTGCCCTACCCTCTCAACTGAGGGCACACACCAGATCGAGGGCTCTCGTGGGTGGAGAGTTTCCCCTTCAGGAGTGACCAGTCAACATGCTGGGGACAGGGATGAGGGTAACACTGATGTTTCAGAGGAAGGGGTCATTATACTTGGCAGCGGGTGGGGACAAGGCTGAGGCCACAAGGGCCACCACATCCCCCCACTATATGGGCAAGTCTGGGGGACCCCCCCCAAAATTTGGGCAGGGTGGGGGACCGAAGCAGTCCATCAGTCATGGTTAGTCTTGTTAATATGCTGATCCGTGAGGTCGATGGGGAGGTTATGGCTAGGAGACTGGGGACATGGGGTGGGGGACCCCATCATCCAGGCCTTCACACCACTGTGCCACTTGGGGAGTTGCCTGGTTGGGAGGAGATGCCCTGGGGAAGACGAAAGGGAGAGACAGGATGGGTTAGAGACCAGCTGGGGCTTCTGCCAGTGCCATGGGGAGGGGGCCTCCCAGAATCCCCAAGGCTCCTGCCACCCTGGCCTTACCCCTTAGTCCACCCCAGACTCCCCAGAGGCTGCTGCTCTAGGCTGGGGAACTTGCATCTCAGCTGGCTTTTCTGTCCTGGCAATTGGCACGTTTATACAACAAAGTCCTCGGCAGACTCTGGGCAGATGAGGGGACGGAATTGGAGAAACTGGGGTCCCCTTCTGACCTCTGGGGGAGGGGGATCCTGAGATGCTGAGGAAGAACTCAGGGGCAGTCCTACCTCTACCACTGACTTGCTGGGTGACCTGGGCCAACTTCCTTCCCCTGTCTGGGTCTCGGTCTCCTCGTCTGTGAACTAGGGAGATAGAGGGGTCTCTTTCAGGACTCACCAAGACTCCCCCCAAATCCCAACACCCTTGCTGCTGAGGCTCTGATACTGTGCTCTTGAGTTCTAGGGATTCAGACCACTAAGATTCCAAAATTGAGGGTCCCAGGAACAAAGTTATAGCCCTCACATCTGACATCCTGGGCGCCAGAGCCCACCCCAGAAGAAGACTGAGACATCTGAGACAAGCTTCAAACTTAGAAGGTGCCAGGCCTGGACTTTGCCTACTGTGACATTCTGAACCTCACAGCCACCCCAGAAGGCAGGCACATCCACCCACTGCCCATCTTAAAGGCTCTCTCTTCTAAGGGGTGATGAATGGGAGATCAGAGAGGGACGGTGACTTGCTCTGGTTCACAAAGGGAATGGGATGGAACCCAGGTCTCAGATTGTCAGTCCAGCCCATGACTTGGACCCTAAGGGGCCCACTCAGACCTGGGCTGGAAGCCACACCCATAGGCTCAAGTTAGAGTTGCCACTAGGGTTTTGGAATGAAGTACTCAAAAAAGTTTTACCATTTAAGAAAGAGATTTTCCATTTGATAGATTCTGCTTCAAGTCACAGGTGCTCAAAGACTTGGTCGTGCTGGACCTGCTGCCTTCCCCTCAGATCGCAGGCCTTGGGTACCACCACTGGCAGCTGTCCCTTACACCTGTCCCTCTCTCTACTCACAGCCACCCATTACTCTAAGATCTGAGAAGTCTCATTCTAGGACGCTAAGATTTCCACAGGCCACCACTCCCCAACAGGCCAGAGGCTAAAATACTGACAAAAGCCTCTCTCTACCAACACCTTGCCTCCTCCTACCAAGGGTCCCGTCAGACCCCCTGGCAAGCTGATGTGGGGCAACTCACCGCCTTGCCCGGCCGGGCCCAGGTACAGATAAGCCCCTCCTGGCAGGCGGTGATGATGCAGTCCTCCAGAAACAGGAGAACTGTCAGTCGTTCCTGGGCAATCTTCTTGCACACAAGAGGCTCCAGCAGTGGCACCTCGTGGATGCGTGGGCACAGGGCAGTGCCCAGCACCTTAGTGGGGTCCAGGCGACTGCGGGGGGTGGGGCCACTGGGCTTGTCCCCACTGCCACCACCCCCACTGCCACCCCGACTGATGTTGCCCAGGCTGTGGTAGCGTTTGTGCTCCTTCTCAGCCCCCCGGTCCCGGCGCTCCTGCAGCGTGAGTGTGGCAAAGCGGCCGATGCTGAACGGTGTACCTGGTTCTGTGGCCCCACCAGGGCCACCCGCCTTGCCACCACCTGCTGGATGTGGGAGGCTATTAGAGCGGGACAGTGATCGGGGCAGAGGGCCCGGGCCAGGCTCACCACCTCTGGGGCTGCTGGCCGCTGGTGGCGTGGTGCCAGGTGTGCCAGGGAGGGTACGAGTGCGGGCAAGGGGCGGGTGAGGGTGCAGCACGTCTTCAGTGAGGTCCCACAGGCAGAACTGTGTGTCCTGGCCTGCTGAGCCAAAGCGGTAGGTGATGGAGCCAGTCTTGGGCAGTGGGGAGAGTGGGACGCCCCCACCTGAGCCAATGCCCACAGCCTCCGGCTCATCTTCTTCCTCACCACTGCGCTCCCCATCACCATTAGCTGTTGGCACTGCCTCCTCTGCTCGTGTTGTGTAGGGGTCAAAGGCCACAGCGTTGACCCAAGACTTGTGGCCATGGCCCCGGGCCACCACACGGCCCTCGGTGAAGGACCACACAGTGACCAGGTCATCTTCACCACCTGTCACCACGTAGCGGCCATCAGGGCTCCAGCACACACAGAGCAGTCCCCCAAAGTAGCTCTTCATGAGCCCACGCAGGAGCATCGAGTCGAAATGGAAGACACGCAGGCAGCCGTCCTGGCTGACGCAGGCCAGGTGCCGGCCATCAGGAGAGAAGGCAAACTCATTGAGGGGTCCCTCACCAACTGCCCACTTGGCCAGTGGGTTGCGAGGAGCCTTGCTCTTGGCAGCATAGACAGAGAAGCCCTCGCCTTGCTTCAGCAGGCTGTACTGGGGTGGGGCTGAGGCGCAGGGGTGGCTGACGTTGTACAGGTACAGGTGACCACTGGCATGTGACGCCAAGAACAGGCTCTCCGACTCAGGCAGCCACTTCAGGTACGTCACCTTAGTCTTGTCAATCAACCGCTGTCAAGGGAGACAAGCTGGGGTTGGGAGAAGGCAATAAGCCCTGGGCAGCCTCCTCTGCAACCCAGCTCCCTCAAGAGGCCTTCGGACATGGTCCTGTTTAACCAGTGGGTGCCAAGCCAGGCCTGGGCCCTCCTCAGAAATAAGCTTCCAGACTGAGGGAGACAGACAGACACCAGGTCATGGAAGCACAGGGGAACAAGAGCTGCCTGCAAGGTGGCCACAGGGAGCCCCAAGAAGCCTTGATGTCCCATCTTTGGTGAGAGAACAGTCCTGCTTGCCATAGAACTATCCTCTATCTGTCTAACCCTTCTCCTATCTTTACATGTCAGGCTTAAGGCAAAAAGTATTCACTGTCCTATAAAGCAGTGCACACAGGAGGTATCTTAAAGATATTTTTCTGGACAAATGTATGAAAACTTCATTCTGTCAAGCGCTTGTATCAAAAACCTAGGTACCTCTGCCCCTCTTTTCCTCACAACTAATATTCAACCCTTCAATATATCCTGCAGGTGCAACCTTCAAAATACATTCAGAACCAGACCTCTTCTTACCACCCTACTCCAGTCACCCGTCTCAGGTACCATCAAGCCTGCAATGCCACCGAACTGCCCTTCAGGCCTCCCCTGCCCAGGGCCTCTTTATACTCTGCAGTTGCCAGAGAGATGCTAGTACATGTCAGCCAGCACCTGGCACTGTCCTGCTCTGAACGTGGTGCAGCCTCTCACCCAGGGTTCCAGAGAGATTGTGGCCCTAACACTCTCAGGCAGCCATTACATATCATGAATGAACTTCTCCCCCTGGGACCCGAGTTGCCTCCCATTCTTTGGAAAATTGAGCAAATAATCACTTGCAGCATTTCTGCCTTTTATGGGTCAGGTGCACCCTGGTTGAGAAAGGCTCCTCCACAGGCTTCCATCTAAGAGTAAAAGGTAAAGTCTTTTCCATGGGCTTCTAGACTCTGCATGGGCCAGCCCCTCCATTATTTCATGGAAATCATCTACTATCCTCTCTCTCCCAATCACTGCTCTAGCCACTCGGCCTTTTTGCTGTCCTGCTTCAGGGTGTTCATAATACCGGTCCCCTCTGTTTGTACTACTGTCCTACCCAGGTAACTTTTCCCATCTCTTCTGGGTCTTTATTTCAATACCACCCCTTGGTAAGTGAGGCCTTTTCTGACCACTCTATTGAACTCACCAAGTCTCCTCAGCCCCTTTCCCTGCTGCACTTTTCTCCAGGGGCCTTAACACCTGCTGGCACACAGTATACATGATAACTGTCTGTCTCCCCAACTAGAATGAAAGCTCCACAATGGCAGGGCCTTCTGCCTGTCCAATCCCCTGAGATGCAATATCCCTAGTGCTTGGAACAGTGCCTGGCACAGGATGGATGCTCAATCACTATTTTATAAATGGGCAAGCTAATGAATTTTTAATCCATTCACGGTCAACTCACTTTCTTCAGCTACTCACTCATTCTGAGAATATTTATGGAACACCTCTTCTGGATCAGAGAGAACTAGATAAGAGGATAAAAGCAATACCTGGAGGCATTTGCTGGCATTTCCTCATGTGCCAAGTTAGCCCAGGACTAAGCAATCTCCATGTATGATTTTACAACATCATTCCTATGAGATAGGAATGAGTATCCCAATTTGCAGAGGAGGAAAAGCGAGGCTTAGAGAACAGTCACCATCCCAAAGTCACTCACACAGTGAGTAAATAGTGCAGCAGGGATTTGAATCCAGAGCCCAGGATTTGAAAAGCAAGGGCATCAAGTAACTCCTCAGTTACTAAGAGGAGGTACTAGCCTCAGTTCTCTAATCTGCAAAATGGGCATCACAACCCCTTACCCACTGGTTGATGAAAGCTCAAGGAGTAGTGTTTAGCACAGAGCTCACACGGCAAGAGCAGCTGTCATTATTAGCTGCTCTTATCCTATTCCCCATCCCTCACTCATCCTGCCCTCTCAGGCCTATGTAGCTCCCCTGGCAGCTGCAGCCAAATGACAAATATTGCGTCGGAGATGGGAGGGAGCAGTTCTGGGTTCTGGGGGCAGCAATCACCTCCTCATTGAATAGCTTGCTGGTGTCCTTCTTGATGAGATCCAGGTACTGCACCTGACCAGCTGAGAAGCCCACCAGCAAGGAGATGGTCTCTGTGGCAGCAGTGAACTGGTTGAAGTCATGGCAGGTGGGCTGAGTGCCTTTGTAGATCCGCTTGTCAATTGGCTTGTTTAGGTCAATGGACTTGAGTAGTGGGAGAAAAAAAGTTAATGATGTATACTACTGAGAGAAGAAAGAGGATGTTGAGGTTGGAGGAAACCACTAAGAGGAAGCAGGGTTAAATCTCTGTGGGAAGTGGGTAGGTGGATGGGTGGGTGGAGAGAGAGAAGGCAACCACAGACAGGAAAGGGATCCACAGCACAGACAAAACAGGTGAAAAAGACTGTAAGGACCCCACCCCTCCAGAGACCATAGTGCCTTCCCAGGCACTTGCCCATAGCATCATAGTACCTTGCCCATAGCATCGTGATCTGGGGTCCTCACAGTCCCTGAGCTTCTTGATTCCTTTCCAGTCCCACCCTCATAAGCTCAGCACCTCCTTTGAGATTTAGTACCAAAATATCCCAAGACCCCAACACTTTGGGGTCACCCAAATTCCCCAGGGCTATAAAGCCCAAAACATCCCAGGATATCCCTCATTTTGGAGTTCCTAAACCTCAGGACCCTTACCACAGTTCAGGGACCCATCAGACCTCAGGATGCCCCACATTTTAGTACATTTATCACTTTTCAACTCTTAGAATCTCCATCACTCTGGGGATCACATGCCCCTCTGGAATATACATCATCTCAGGAGAACCCATCACACCTGAGGATTTCTCCTACCCCAGCCTCTCATCCCCTTCAGATCACTCATCAACTTAGGAATTTTCATTTCCTCCAGACCTCTATTTTCTTCTAAGATCCCATTTAGTCTGGATCCCTATTATTTCTAAGGCCTCCACCACTTCCAGAATTTCCCTTATGTCTGGGCTGTCCCATCTCAAGACCCCTCCTATACCACCATACCGAAACACTTCTGGGTTCTCTATCACCTCTGAGCCTGCATCACTCAGGCATCTGCAGAAAACTTGCCACCGCAGAACCTGGGGATGCCACATCATTTCAGAGGCCCCATCACATCCAGAACACTCTCCATCCCACCTACGCATAACGGGGAGAGAGGATTTCCCCATCACCTCCAGGATGCCCAGCACCCGAAGACCTGCCATCGCCTTTCCTGAATTACTTCCAAGAATCCTGTCCCCCTGGAGATGTCCATCACATCAAGGATGCCTATTTCAGGACCCCAAGTCAATTTGGGGAACCTCATCCTCTCAGAACCCAGGATGCAGGATGCTCACCCGTTGGCTCCCGCGGCGACAGCAGCCGGGGTAGAAATAGAGCTCGCGGCCCAAGTTGAAGCAGACCCTGTCTCCCCCGGCGCCCAGCCCCGCGGGCGTGGCGGGCGGCTCCCCGGCCCCGGCACTGTCAGGCTCCCCGAGGCGCACGAGGCTGAGGCGCACGGCTGGCAGCGCGGGCCCGGGTCCAGGGCCTGAGGGCAACGGGGATGAGGCGGGGCCCGCAGCGCCTGGGCCGGAGGCGGAGGCAGGGCCGGGCGGGGGCTGCGGCGGCTGGGGCGGCGCCGGGGTCTGGGCAGAAGCCGGACCGGACCTGCGAGCAGCGCAGTCGCCGGGGAGCAACTTATAGAAGCCCTCGCGGGTGCGGAACTGCGACTTGATCTCCGCGCAGTCCCCCATGGCGGCGCCAGGGCCCGCACCGCCCTCCGCGCCGCCCGCCGCCATATTGGGCGCCCCACGGGCCCCGCCGCCCGCCGCCAGGCCCCCTGACGGAAGCCACGGACTTGCACCGGAAAAGGTAGGGTTGTTGCCCAGGCGACGCCTCTTCGATTGGCACCCCGGATCGGAGGCCGGACGAACCCCGGCGGTCGCTCGGGTAACGGTTCTGGGATTGTAGGCGGGGCGAAAAAGTGGGCGCGGCCTTCGTGTCCGGGACCGACTAGAGGTTGGCTTCGGGGGCGGGGCCCTCAGCGGAAAGGGGCGTGTCCCGTGAGAAACTTCAAGTCCCTAGCAACCGTGCCCTGGGAACGGTTTGCCTAGCAATGGAGGGACCCGCAAGAGAAGGCCTCAGCCATAGTCTAGCCTTCCCATGACGTCACAGCTGACCCAAGGTGACCCTGGTGTCTCCTATGACTCCCAACATAACACCCTGCTGACCCCCAGTGTTTCCTACCGACATCGTAAAATTCCCAATTAACCACAGCAACCACTCCTCCCCACCCTTGACGAACCCCCAAATCCCTACTGACCCCAATGTCTCCACAAAACTCCAAGGACTTCATGTGACCAACAACTGATTAACACTAATGCCCAAATCCTCCATATTTTCCACCAACATCCAATACATATCTCCATGACTTTACTATCTTCAACAACTTCACTCTTTCTTCAAAACCTACCTCTGCTTCCAAAATTTCACTGATCCCCATAATTCTTCCAGTGTTCCAATAATCCGCTAGTAATCCAAAGTCTTACCCTGACCCCAACATCAGCCCCACCTATGGCCAGGGCTCCACACTTCTGCTACGGCCACCTTGCCCCCGTCCCAGAATCCTCTAGACTCATTTATTTAATGGCCTCCCAGATTTCTCACTGGAATGCCCCAGAAGCATTTCACACTCAACAAATTCTATAATGAACTTGAAATCTTACTCCAAATCCTGCTTCTCTCCAGGGTCCTGGTCTTAGGCCTAGCCCTGCCATCCACTCAGTGAACCAGGCCACAGACCAGGGTGTCTTCCCAGATTCGTACTATTTCTCTTCATTTCACCCCCTGCCTAAACTCCCAAGTCTTTTGCATTATACCACCAGAATTCCTCTTTCCCACTTCCTCTCTACAGCCCTAATTCAACCTCCTCTTGTCCTCGAGAACATCTTCCCACCTCCACATATCAGCCTCATTCCTGGTCTCCCAGACTCTCACCCTTCCTAGTCTCCCTTCACTTGGCATCTAGAGTGATCTTTCTAAAACACAAATATAACCAGGGCCCTCACCTGCTCAAAACCCATCTGTAGCACCCTAGGTGATCAGGCCTATGTCAACCTCTCCTTTCAATCTCATCTCTCACCACAATTGCTCATAATATTCACCACCTAAAATGAGGTTTGAGAGGCTATCCCAAGAAATCACACTCTCTTTTGCCCTTAGGTCGTCTCACTCTGTTACTTATACTTGGAATGTCCTTTCCGTTCTTATTTATTTATTTATTTTGAGACAGAGTCTCAAGCTATTGCCCTGGGTAGAGTGCCTTGGTGTCACAGCTCACAGCAACCTCAAATTCTTGGGCTTACGTGAGTCTCTTGCCTCAGCCTCCCAAGTAGCTGGGACTACAGGCTCCCACCACAACACCCAGCTGTTTTGCTGTTGTTGTTGTTGCCATTGTTGTTTAGCAGGCCTGGGCTGGGTTCCAACCAGCCAGCTTCAGCATATGGGGCCCGTAACCTACCCACTGAGCTACAGGCACCAACCAATCCTTTCCATTCTTTTTTTTTTTTTCTTTGAGACAGAGTCTCATTATGTCGCCCTTGGTAAAGTACCGTGGCATCACAGCTCACAGCAACCTCAAACTCTTTGGACTTAAGCAATTCTCATGCCTCAGCCTCCCAAGTAGCTGGGACTACAGGTAGCCGCCACAATGCCTGGCTATTTTTTTGGCTGTAGTTGTCATTGCTGTTCGGCAGGCCCGGGCTGGGCTCAAACACGCCACTTTTGGTGTATGTGGTTGGCGCTCTAGCCACTAGAGCTACAGGCGCCAAGCCTCTTTCCATTCTTTTATTGGCTTTTTAAGAGTTGGCTCAGGAGCTCTATCATCTTTTGGGCTCCCCCACCTGGGTTGTCACTGGGGGGGAGTCAATCTCCTATAAAGCACATGAATCCCAGGAAGACAAGGCAGAGGTTGCTTGGGCACCTCTGTGTTCTTAGGACAGGGTTGGGCTAATAGGAGGTACTTCAATAATTGTTTGATGGCTAAATTAATAATAGGCTCGCCACTTGTAGTACAGTGGTTATGGAACCAGCCACATAACACCAAGGCTGGTGGGTTCAAAACCAGTCCAGGCCAACTAAACAACAATGACAACTGCAACAAAAAATAGCAGGGCATTGTGGTGGGATCTTGTAGTCCCAGCTGCTTGGGAGGCTGAGGCAAGAGAATCACCTAAGCCCAAGAGTTGGAGGTTGCTGTGAGCTCTGATGGCACAGCACTCTACCGAGGGTGACATAATGAGACTCAATCAATTAATTAATTAATGAAATAGGTCAGGCATGGTGGCTCACACCTATAATCTTAGCACTTTGGGAGGTCAAGCCAGGTGGATTGCTTGAGCTCAGGAGACCAGCCTGAGCAAAAGCAAGACCCCATCTCTACAAAAAATAATAGTAAAAAAAAAAAAAAAAAAAAAAAACTAGCCGGGCATTGTGATAGGCACCTGTAGTCCCAGTTACTTGGGAGGCTGAAGCAACAGGATCACTTGAGCCCAAGAGTTTGAGGTTGTTGTACACAGGGTGACTGAGCTAGACTCCATCAAAAAAAAGAAAGAAGGAAGGACAGAGAAACAGAGAGAGAGAGAGAGAGATTTCGAGAGAAAAGGAAAGAGAAAGAGAAAAAGAAATAAAACAGGTGGGAGTGACTCTGCCAGGCAATATCTGTGCCCCCCACAGGGCCCAACAGTCCTGGATTGGAGACCATGTCAACAAATATGGTGAACAAGTGAATAAATGACTTGGCCATACTACCATGGAGAAGTTTTATTTAGAGCAGTTGCCTTCCTCTTCTACCTCAGCTCTCGGGGGGCAGGAAGCAAACCAACAATGAAAATGCAATCCACACTAACTATGTATAAAGGGAAAGACTATTATCTACCTGCTTGGGGAAAATGGCTATAAAGTGGGCCTTAGTCATCCTGATCCTCATCTTCATCGTCTTCCTCGTCCTCCTCTTCCTCCTCTGCTGCCGCCAGGGCCTGCTCCTGGGCAGCCTTGAGGGCCCGCTCCTCCTCCACTGTGGGATCGCTCATCTCCATGATCTCTGGGCCGCTGGGGTACTCACGCTGAATGGGGGCTGGCAGCGCTGGGTTGAAGTTGTCAGGGCTGTACTTGTGGCCCCAGCCAATGTAGATGTTCTCAAACTTTCTGGAAGGGCAGCAAGATACTGTAACATTCTTCCTCAAAGGCTCAGTCTGGACTTCCTTTAAGGGTGGGACCCAGCATAGGCATACCCTGACTGCCAAGTTGTAGATGGTGGGGTGAAATGTGGCCACTGGGTTTCTCTGTCCTTTAGTTCATTCATTAAACATTTATTGAGCACCTCCCCTGTGCCAGGTCATGTCTAGAGTTAAGCTTTCCACAGCATGTGTGACTGTTGGGCACTTAAAATGTGACTTGTGCAAGTAAAGAACTGATTTTTTTTTTTTTTTTTTTTTGAGACAGAGTCTTATTTTGTGACTCTTGGTAGAGTGCTATGGCATCACAGCTCACAGCATCCTCAAACTCTTGTGCTTAAGCGATTCTCTTCCTTCAGCCTCCCAAGTAGCTGGGACTACAGGCGCCGCAACAGCTATTTTTTAGAGACAGGGTCTCACTTTTGCTCAGGCTGGTCTTGAACCTGTGAGCTCAGGCAATCCACCTGTGATCCTTGATAGAGTGCCATGGTGTTGTAGTTCACAGCAAACTCAAACTCCCAGACTCAAGCAATCCTCCTGTCTCAGCCTCCTTAGTAACTAGGACTACAGGCGCATGCCAATACACTTAGATAGTTTTTCTATTTTTTGTGATAAGGGATCTCACTGTGTTCCCCAGTCTGGTTTTAAACTCCTGGCCTCAAGCAATCCTCCCACTTTAGCCTCTCATTGTGCTATGATTATAAATATGCGCTACCATGCCTGGCTCAGTTTTACTTTTTGAACATGAAAATTACTACTACTATTATTGCTACTAGAAAATTTAAAATTACATATGTGGCTCATATTTTATTTATGTTGGACATAAATAAAATTGTCTAGATAAGGGAGCCACAGCAGCAAACAAATTAGATAAAAATCCCTGCAGTGGTGCCTGCATTTTGGTGGGAGGAGGTAAGTGGTAAGTTCTAACCCAGCCAATTCAATCTCTTGGCAGAATTTTAACTAGAGAAGGAAAATTGGGTACATGGAAAGAAAAGGAGGGGACTAAGAGATGGGGAGAGACAGAGACAAGAAAGAGAGAGTGAGCCAAAATATGCAGAGTTTGCTGTGAGGAGCAGTTTTGTTTAGACCCTGTTTTTACATTCTTGCTTCCCTCCTCACCTCCAGAGAATTATTTGCCGCAAGGCCTTCCTCAGAGCTCAGCATCCTTGGAAGCCTCCCAATCCCCACTTGCCCTGAACCAGCAGCCTTGGCAACACCTAGGAGCTTGTTAGAAATGCAGACTCTCAGGCCAGATGAGGTTTCTCATGACTATAATTGCCTGTAACCCTGCCACTCTGGGAAGCTGAGGTGGGAGTATCCCTTGAGCTGAGGAGTTAGAGACTAGCCTGAGCAAGCAAGACCCCATCTCTATTAAAAATAGAAAAAATTAGCTGTAGTTCCAGCTATTCAGGAGTCTGAGGCAGGAGGATCAGCTGAGACCAGGAATGGGAGGTTGTAGTGAGCTACAATGAGGCCACTGCACTCTAGCTTAGGTGACAGAATAAAACTCTATCTCAAAAAAAGAAAAAGCATAATCTCAGGCTTCATTGCAGACCCACAGAACCATAATCACATTTTAACCGGATGGGTGATTGGCTGGTGGATGGATGGGTAACTGGGTGGAGGATGGGAGGGTGGCTAGGTGGTGGATGGGTGGGTAGGAGGAGGTCTATGTTGGATCTTTTGTTTTCAGAAGAATGTTGGTAAATTAGGGTATGGGTGTAAGAAGGGAGTTGGCAAAAGCAAATGTGCTTCCCAGATTCCAAAGAATAAAAAAAAATTGCCAAGAATGTGTTATAGGGGCACTGCCCGTGGCTCAAAGGAGTAGAGTGCCAGCCCCATATGCCGGAGGTGGCTGGTCAAACCCAGCTCTAAAAAAAAAAAATAAAGAAAGAATCTGTTATAGTATTAAGATTACCTAAAATCCCACTACAGCTGTGAATTATACAGGAGAGTCCAGGTTCTCATTGCTATTCAAAAGGAAAAATCTATGCCATCTGGTGGACAGAGCTGGTAAGTGCGCCCAGCCCCTGGCTCCAGACGGAGCTGTCCCTAGGTGGAGCCAGTGGAGGTGCCTGGTGAACTGTGGGGAGAATGTAGCTGGGGCAGGAGGATGGGGAGGCAACTGGTGGGAGATCCCAAAGGAACATTTCTGCCGCCTAGATAGAAGACTCTTCAAATCGGAAGAGCTGTTCAGGGGAACCCAGGCAAGGAGTTAGCTCTCCCAGAGACTAGAGGTCAGAAGACAGAAGATCCAGGTTTGAATGCTGCTAATGCTGTGTGACCTAGGGCCAGGCCCTTCCCCTCTCTGATCCTTCATTCTCTTATCCAAGGGACTGGGAGTCCTCATTTTAGCCCCAGTGGAATCCCTAGGAGTTGATGAGGGGGCTTCCTAAAGTGGGTCTCTGCTCACCCTGGGGAGGTGTCCAGCCCGACCAGCCTCTGAAGAAGTCCTAAGGGATTGTCCTGCTGGGAGGGGCTGGAAGAAGACCTACTTGCCGCTGGCATAGGCATAGGCCCCCGGCCAGAGGTTGGAGCGCACGATGGCCACAGAATATTGTGGACAGAGAGGGCAGGACAGGCGGGCAGTCCAGGCTGACATGTGCAGGATTTCTGCAGGGGACAGGGTGGGAGGGCGAGAGAGGCAGCAAGGTCAGAGGGTTCCCGTGCCCTGGAGGGACAAAGGTAGGGAGCAAAGACAGAGGCCTGGAGGCTCATGACGGGAACTTCAACAACTAATAACACGGGCTTCAGTGTTCAAACCTTGGCTCCAGACCATTCTCTCCCTGTGTGGCCTCAGAAGTTATATGGCTTGTCTGAGCCTCACTTCCTGCAACCAGTACATGGGCATATTCATATCATCTCCCTTGCAGGGTAGCATCCTGGTAATAATGTCTGCAGCACACCTGCTACAGTGCCTGGTACCCAGGAGAACCCCCCAAGATAGGGAAGCTGTTGAGATACCTAGGCTGGCCACTAGTTTGGACCAGGGTGCAAAGGGCAGGGCATAGGCTCAGGGCTTACAGAATCTAGCCCCAAAACCAGGCTCTGTCCACTCCCACTCCCAGTCTCTCCTTCCTCTTCTCTGTAAGAACCTGAGGTCCCCACCTCAGGAAATTCCTGTCCATTCAATCTATTCAGGGAGGGCTCCCTAACATATCTCCCTCCCCCCAAGCCCATGTGTGACTCAAAAGGCCATATCCTAGGATCTGGGCCATTGCTATGTGCCAGAACAGTTCACAATGTGGTCATGTTCCTATCACCCCAGAAGGGAGGCACTGCTGATGCCCATTTTACAGATGAGAGAGCAACTGAGACTTGCAGAGATGGCTTGACTCTCTGTTCTTGTCCTCCCTACTCCAGGCTACAGGTGTGCAAGATGAGGAGGACCCTTACCTGCATCTTCCGAGAGTGGTGTCAGCAGTGGGGGTCCGACCTCCTGCTCCACCTCCTCCAACCCCTCATCTGCCTTCTCTTCCTCCTCCCCTAGCTCCTCTTCCTCCTCTGTCTTCTGCAAAGGGTTTACCCAAGTGCAGCGACCCTGAGGGTGGGAGGGAAGGTTAGGTGGCACCCGGAGGGACAGAACCAGCCAGCACCCTGTGAGGAGAAGGGCCAGGTAGGAACCTGGAGTGCTGGCCCTGTCCCCATCCCCAGGGATCCAGGCATGGGCAGGAAAGCAGGATTAGTCACATAGGTAAGGGGCAAGAGCTGTTAAGGTGAGGTGGGGATCCCAACCTCCTGCTGACTGTGTTCATACATTCATCAACTCATTGTTTCGTTCATCATGTATTTAATGAGCACCTACCATATTCAGGCACTTCCCTAGATGCTGGGGCTATATCTTAGAGAATAGAGATCCCCCCCAATTCCTGTTCTTGTGCAGCCAGTATTTAGCAGTCCATATGATCCTCTTTTCATCTGTGAAACAGAGGTGTCATGGATGCCTCTCTCACTGGATTGTTGTTGGGTTACCTGAGATAATCAGGAGCCAATGTTCGTTAAGCCAATGAGTGTAAGTGCACAGCATACAGCAAACTTCCATTTTGCTAACCATGAAATGGGAATGATGATTGTACTGATCTCAAAAGGAGTTATTTTCATTCGATAAAACATTGTAGAGTTAGTAACTATTTACTGAGTGAAACAGTGAGTGAATGAATGAAAGTTACAAGCAGGTTTTCTTTGAGTGAATAAATATATAACTATAAATATTTGACTGGGGACACACTAAGCACTTAAATGCAGGTCCAGGAGGCACCTGTAGTTCAATGGATAAGGCTCTGGCCACATACACCCAAGCTGGCAGGTTTGAACCTGGCCTGGGCCAGCTAAACAACAATGATAACTGCAACAAAGAAAACAACCAGGTGTTGAGTGGCGCCTGTGACTCAGTGAGTAGGGCACCGGCCCCATATGCAGAGTGTGGCGGGTTCAAACCCAGCCCTGGCCAAACTGCAACAAAAAAATAGCCGGGCATTGTGGCAGGCCGCCTGTAGTCCCAGCTACTCTGGAGGCTGAGGCAAGAGAATTGCCTAAGCCCAAGAGCTGGAGGTTGCCGTGAGCTGCGACACCATGCCACTCTACCAAAGGGCCATAAAGTGAGACTCTGTCTCTATTAAAAAAAACAAACAAACAAAAAAACAACCAGGCGTTGTGGTGGGTGCCTGTAGTCCTAGCTACTTGGGAGGCTGAGGCAAGAGAATCACTTAAGCCCAGGAGTTTGAGGTTGCTGTGAGCTGTGATGCCATGTAACTTTGCCACGGGTGACATGGTGAAACTTTTTCTCAAAAAAAAAAAAAAAAAAAAAAAAAAAAAATGCAGGTCCAGGCCAGGCTCAGTGGCTCATACCTGTAATCATAACACTCTAGAAGGCCAAGGCAGGAAGATTGCTTGAGCCCAGGAGTTTGAGGTTGCTGTGGCTAT
>CAUYPK010101067.1:0-88424 GCA_963574355.1 Loris lydekkerianus | reverse complement strand
AAGGGTACATGTGAAACTTAGTAAATGTAGAATATAAATGTCTTAACACAATAACTAAGAAAATGCCAGGAAGGCTATGTTAACTAGTGTGATGAAAATGTGTCAAACGGTCTATAAAACCAGTGTATGGTGCCCCATGATGGCATTAATGTACACAGGTATGATTTAATAATAAAAAAGAAATCAAAATTCCTCCCGTATTTTAGGATATCAAAAAGCTAATCTATATATTCAGTAATTATGCTTAGCCAAGTCACATTGGAATTTCTATTCTATAGATAGTATTAAAAGAGTAGAGATAGGATATTATTTAACATGTCAATACTTACAATACAATATGAACGTATTATATTTTACTTCTTAAACTTAAGTTAAACATACCCACATGTTTACTTAAATATGTGAATGTAGATCCACAGTAACTTAAAATCATTTGAACAATACTCAACACAAATAATTTTATTTGAGGCTGGAGTCCAGCTGAAGGGACTGTGAAACCTTTGTCCACTTTGAACTGTTGGCTCTTTCTTTATGATGCCCTCTGGAGCAACTGTAACCCATCAGCTGCCTATTTGAACCATGTGTGCAGATGCCCATGAATGCCGGAAGAGGCCTCCTTGGTATTTTATTGGCAATAACTCAAAGCTTATTAAAATCCAGATGGAGAGGGACCTGAAGCATATTTAAGCCCATATGCCCACATGGGTACTGTGCTGCGTAATTGCCTGCATTTCAATCATAATTCCTTTCCCTTGTCCTACTTTGATTTTCTCCAAAGTGTTTACATAGTCTTTGAGTTGCCGTCCTCCTGAATTATCTCTAAAACCTGTCTTAATGCTCACTTCTAAAGCACTTAGGTTCAATTCTATGTGCAAGATGTCTTACTATTTTTATATTGGCATTAAATGAACATTGAACCATGAAGAGGCAATTGGGTGAGTCATTTGTGACTCCATCTATGTAGTGTTATTAAATTAAAAATGCCTGTTTTTAATCCAATAACATTTTCCTAAACACATTTGGGCCATTACGTCCACATGGCATGGCATCTCTGCCACTTGGAGAATTTGGAAGTGAGTCCTGTCGCTGCGAATGTTACATCTATTAACCGATACATAGAACATACCTCATGTTAGCCAATCAAGCCAGATGCGCTGTTTATGCTTTTTATAGCATGAGATAAAAATAATTATAAATAAAAACAATTCATTTGCCTCAATGGCCAGGAACTGAGACCTCATAATTCTATACATAGACACTGGCCTCATTGTTCCCATCTGCTGCCCACTCAACCAAATTTAAGTCCTACCTCCTCTCTTAAATCTTTACAATAGTGGAAGACTCTCTTTTCTATTAATTCCCATTGCATTTAAAAGATCTTGACACTCATTCTACACTTCCTCCCGTACTGTTCTGAATTGTCATCTGAGGCTTCCAGACTTTGCTTTATCTCCCAAACTTACAAGCTTCTGGAGGCCAAGGGCCATGTCCAATTCTGCTGCAACTACATGATCAGAGCCTGTGTGTTCTATCCTTTAAAAACTTTCCACCATGGTGCTACAAAGTTGATTCCCGTAATACTTCAAACTATGCTATGTTATAACTGTCCATTTAGTACTCTGCCACCCTCATCTGATGGTATGTTTTCTTGAGATCGGAGTCTGTGTGTATGTGTGTGTTTATGTGTCTGAAAGTTTGCTCTCGGTAATTACATCACTTAGATAGTCCCAGAGATGTAAATACAGACCATGCACATCTCTCAGACATTTACTGAGTGAAAGGACAAGGGAAGCTGTGGAACATGGTTAAATTCCCTGTCTCCCTGTTGACAAATTATTGAGCCTCCTTGAACCCACCTCCATGGCTCACTCTCTTCATGGTTGACTATTTGGGGATTTTAGTTCATAGGAAATATCTTTCTCAAACCAATATAAAGGAAAGCACAATTCCTTTTGAATTCAATTTTAAAATCCTAATCCCATTCATTACTAATTCTGACAAGGCACTAACTGAGGATACGTCTTAAGGTGATTTCACCATCTTAAATGACTCACAAGAATGTTGTAATAAGAATATTGACATTTGAAATGCAGTCAAGGAGCACAGCGACCTAAATGTCCCTTTAACAAACTGCTGAGCAACAAGGAATAATAATGTCCAGAACAGGTTTCCAGAATAGACAAAAGAAAGGTAAGAAAGTCCTTACACTATGTATCATACTTTAAAACCTATAGAAAATTGAAAGTTAGTGGTTAGGGAAAACAGAAGGGGGAGAAAGAAATTTCTAGACAGAAACATAGTGAACACAGAGATTATGATTAACTGGGATGGAGTTGGTAGACAGGCAAGGTTTATTTCTCCTAAGTGGGATAGAATTTGAGTGATGTACCCCTTCTATCTATATGGTCTTTGTCTACAGGATCACAGGGGATGGGTGAGCCGAAAGTGCCATTGATGTGCTGGGGAACTGGGATTGCACTTTGATGTATGTGTTCCTCAATTTCCCCTGAACCATATCCAAATGACTATGGATAATGACCTTTGTGCTGTGTGTACACACAGATAACTGGATCCTTCCTCATGCGACCTAAATGACATCCTTTCTAGAACCTACAACACCATGTCACATTTAGCGATTACATTTTCACATCCTCTTTGAGGAAAAGGGTTTTGACATATTTATCTTTGCATGCCCAGAGACCAGCACAGCGGCAAATACTTAAAAGCCATCTTTTTTTTTTTTTTTTTTTTACTGCAAAATATAGTGCTGATACAGAAAAACCACACAAAAGAACTCTGTAACTTAATGAATTAGTAAAAAGCAAACCTTTCTTCCCTGCCCTTTTAACTTACAACGTATTTGCTGAAGAAATCAGATTTTTGATCTGTACTGCTCTTCACAGCCCTGATTTTGTTGATGGTATTTCCATGGTAAGGTTTAATATGCCCTTCTGTTCTTCCTGAATATTGATGATTGGGTTAGGTATATAAAAATGCTAGTTTGACCACTTTGGCAAGGCTGCTTCATGGGTGCTTTGATAATTGATCCAGCTGGGAGACTCGGGTTTCTGGTGGGCTTCTCCTTATAAGACTGTGTAGAATGGGCTCGGCACCCATAGCACAGTGGTTACGGCACCAGCCGCATACACCGAGGGTGGTGGGTTCAAACTCAGCCTAGGCCGGCTAAACAATCACAACACCAACAACCACAAACATAGCCAGGCATTGTAGCGGGCACCTATAGTTCCAGCTACTTGGGAAGCTGAGGCAAGAGGATTGTTCAAGCCCAAGAGTTTGAGGTTGCTTGAGCTGTGATCCCACAGCACTCTACTGAGAGTGACATAGTGAGACTCTGTCTCAAAAACAAACAAAAAAACAAACAAAAAAGATGGTGTACAATGACTTGGTGTAGTTTCTCTGAGAGCTTTAAAATTAAAAAAAAATACATAGTGGGGGAGAAAGGGAGTCAGGTGGAGAGATTGGGAGTGTAAGAGGAGGAATCAGTTTGGTTTGATGTCTCCTTATAAAACTAAGCTTCCCAAGTTAATTGAGGAGACAGTCCAGGGACATGTCTCAGGAGGGGAAGGAACGATAATTGCCTCATGTAAGGGACACAGAATCCCACCCTAAGCTCGTGGAGCAGCTCTCAAGAGCACCAAGCTCTGGACCTCTCAAGGAGAGATGGCAACCGCACTGCTTTCCATGAATTTCACTACTCCAGCTGAGTGGCTACTCATTTTCTCAAATAGAGCTTGAAGAATAAATCTGCATTTTTGCTTCAGCAAAACTTAGAAAGAAAATGGAAGAAAATGACACACAGTGTAATAGTGTCCGGTTAATGGAATTTCCAATGTGCCAGTCATTCAATTTAAACCTCCCTTATGCAGACAGCAGACCCAGTTTGTTAAAGATTTAGTGGATGCACATGAACTCAAGAAGGTTGCAGACCCGGGATGTGGTGATAATTCACTTCTCAGGCAGTTAAAGCGTTTCTTCACGTTGAAGTGCTTGTTGGAGTAGATGTCGATGGGGATAAATTACGATGGAAAAGGGAAAAGTTGGCTTCCATTCTGAGGCATTTTCTGCAACCCCAGGAACTGGATTTGACTATGGCATGTATCATGGCTCTGTTGTGGAGAGAGACTCTTGTTTGCTTGGATTTGACCTGATAATGTGTACTGAATTAATAGAACACGTGGATTCCAGTGATCTGGCTAGATTTCCTAAAGTGGTATTTGGGTACCTACCTCTATCCCTGGTCGTCATCAACCCACTGAACTCTGAATTCCATCTCTTGTTTCCAGAGGTCACCTTAAGAGATTTAGATCATAAATTTGAGTGGACTGGACTGAAATTTCAGAACTGGGCTTTACATGCGGCAAAGCCCTGTAATTACTCTGTGGAGTTCAGCGTGGTGGGAGCACCACCAGCTGGCGCTGAAGAGGGTTGGATTCTGTACCCAGATAAGCAACTTCCTGAAAAATGGTGGAAAGTAGCTGAAACGTGAGTCTCAGAGCAGCACACTTATAAAGCTGTGTTTATGGCCTCATACCCAAGTTTACAGCAGGAAAGACTCCTCAGAAGTGTCCCGACAAGTGGAAAGCTTGAGAGTGAGATATCTGCAGAGGCTGAAAAAACAGAGGGACAGATGCTAGATGCTGGCTTAGAGACCCCCATGTTGTGCTTTGGACTAAACTGCACAGAGGTTGAAAAAGACAAAATAAGGAAGTCTCCTAAACCCTTCTGTGTTGAAGACGTTTGTGCCCCTGCAAAGACTCCTTGCTTATCCCAAGTTGTACTTCTTATGGGCTAGTTAAGAAAGGAGGTCAGTCGTCGCTGGCTCACTGATTGTCTCAAATAGAGCTTGAAGAATAAATCTGCCTTGCGGCATTAGCTACGACAGTTCTGCAGTGGTGGTTGACCTCTGTGATTATTTTGATCATCTATTTGATGTTTAAGTCACCCTTATTTCCTAAAATTCAAGGTCTGTCATAGTTGGAATCACTTAGAATTTCATCTAAACTTTTAATGTAGTCATAACTCAAGTAGTGTTTTTAAGTTTGAACACTAATGTCTATGTTTCAAACTGGCAGACAAATCTGCTTGGCATTTGGGCGGTGCCTGTGGCTCAAAGGAGTAGGGCGCTGGCCCCATATACTGGAGGTGGCAGGTTCAAACCTGGCCTCAGCCAAAAACTGCCAAAAAAGTGAAAAAATCCGCTTGGCATTATAGCCAGACTGCTGTAAACCCTGAGAAAGATATTAGGGTAGAACAGTGGTGTTTTCTTTTGAAACTGTACATTTTCTTTTATGTTTTCTTAAGAATAAAGTAATTGGCTGTGGTTAAAGTGTTTGATCACTTAAAAAAATATCTGTTATGTTCCTTCTAGTTTGGAGCTATTACAAATATTGTTGCTAAGAGAATCCTGATAGCATCTTTTGGAGAACGTATGCTCATATTTGTTTTGTTACATACCTAGAGATAAAATTGTCAGATCATAGGGGTCCTTATGGCCCTATTAGCTTTAATAGATACTTCTAAATAGTCGTTCAACATGGTTGTACCCAATTTACTTGCAAAAAGTGATGTATGATTTCTATCAGTTGTTCTACATTCTACTTGACAGTTGGTATCAGAAATCTTCTCTTAAATTTTAGACATTCTATAGTGATTCCTTATTTAGGGTTTTCATTTGTATTTCCCACATATCTTAATACAGGTAAATTCCTTTTGTGTGTGTATTTACCATTTAATATCTTCTTTTTTTATTAAATCATAGCTGTGTACATTAATGCAATTATGGGTTACAACGTGCTGGTTTTATACACAACTTAAAATAACTTTCATCAAACTGGTTAACATAGCCTTCACCACATTTCTTAGTTATTGTGTTAAAATAATTACATTCTACACTTAGTAGGTTTAACATGTACCCTTGTAAAATGCACCATAGGTGTGGTCCCACCAATTAGCCTCCCTCTACCCATCCCCCCCTTTCCCCTTCTTCTTGGGCTATAGTTGAATTATAGCTTTCCTATGAAAGTGTGAATGTTTATAAATTGGTTTCATAGTAGGGCTGAGTATACTGGATATTTTTTCTTCCATTTTTGAGATACTTTTCTAAGAAGAATATGTTCCAGTTCCATCCATGTAAACATGAAAGAGGTAAAGTCTCCATCTTTTTTAAGGCTGCATAATATTCCCTGATGTACATATACCACAATTTATTTGTTCTAGACTACTACCTATTTTTCTCTTGGGTCTTCAGTTTTCCTTATTGAATTCTAGGAGTTGTTTTATAAATACTAATCACTCCCTACTTTTATCTCATTCCAAGTCATATGCAGATGTATCATCTAGAGCTCAGGGGGGTTATGGAATAAAATTAAATGGTAGAATAGGGAAGCAAAATACAAAACGTCCACAAAATGAATTCAAAACTTCCAGTATGAACTCCTGTTCATTCAAAGTCCACAACAATACAGAAAGGCTCAAATGGTATATAAAGTCCACAACTCACAGGTAAGTGTCTTAATGAATTAAGTTAAACTAAAAACCTCCTTATTATGGCCAGCCTTAGCAGGAATGTTTTACTTCAATGAGAATATAATGCACCTCACTTGGACAGGATATTAGCAGCTGCCACATGGCTTCTCTGTGCATGGAATGAACCCAGACCCATCAGCGCTGCAGATGCTGACTCAGTGTTAAGTCAGTCGGAGATGACTTTAACAGCACCAACTGCCACTTCACAAAACATAACAAGCAAGCTTGCCTCTAAGTCCTGCAGCAGAAAGTGCAATGCCACTCCAAAGCCGCAGTATTAATATTTCATCTTAGACTCTCATAGTCAAACATCTTAGGAGAGACTTTGAGTTTGAGGTACAGAGAAAAAAAAAATCTTATTTCAGTTTCTCCAGGTTATCCCAAGATGCAGTCAGGCAATGACAATTAGCTCATTTCATGAGTTGCAATTAAACCCACTGCAAGAAATCTTTCATGCTTCTTTTAATAATGGTACCCCACACGTTTGTGTGTGGGAAAATGGTGATAAAAATTAGTTCATGCATACGGCTTCTTTGCTTATGGTAGCAATTATATAGAATAATAGCTAGAATGTAATAAGTGGCAGACAGTACTGTGCTGTGCATGTTTAATAATGGCTCTATAAGAAAGGCTTCATCACTATCAACCCAGTTTATTAGTATGAAAATGGAAGCACAGATTCGGGAAGGGAGTCACCCAAATCCACAAAGCTGGTTACTGGTTTAGGCTTCCCCAGACAACAGGTTTTAACCGAGCCTCACGTTTTCCACCTTTCCCTTTAAACCATCTTTCTGGTGTCCTAGATCCAGCATTTAGTGTTGTCCCTCTAGGGACACAGCACTCGTTTTACACCATGAGCCACAGGGTTGGGTCTCCATCTTTTTCTACGTAGACTAGACCTTGAAGCAAAGACTTACGGTCTTCGCATGGCCAGTTTTGCTAGGGAAAACTGACCTCTCAGATTCTCGTAGGCGGGCATGTAAAGTCAACTAGGGGTGGGTCTGCAGCTTTCATCCCTAGAGTCTGGTGAAGACCAATATTTCTGGCATGTGGATTATAAAACTCTGGCTGAATATTCTGGGCTTGGAGAGCGTTTATTCCTCTTTTTCTCTGAGGAGGTGGTATGAGCCCTCCTGTTCTATTTGGAGCTGAGCCTACCATGCCATGCTCCTTCTCCTAAACTCATTCTTTCTCCCCTGATAAGCTCTTAGTAAGAAGCAGAGCAGGAACAGGATATTAACGTAAATGTCTCTCATGATACAGGCAGTCCCAAGTTATAAACATCCAACCTACATGTAATCCATACCTATGAATGGAGGCTATAACAGTATTCTCCAAGTTACAAACATCCGAATGATGGAGGACTAGTTTCTTAAGAACAGAGGCTATTACCTGTAGGTAACAGGTAAATGAACCTGTTTTAACAAACACGCAAATTCAACTGAAGATGAAACCTACAGAACCCGTGTGATTTGCAAGCCAGGGTCTGCTTTTGTACATTAACACAACCGCACACACACACAACACTTGTACAAGGAGAAAGAGAAGACCGATTGGTTGAAGTGCCCAATTCTGAGTGTCAAAAAGAGACAGAGTGGGGCAGCTAGAAGGTAATGTTAGGCTGCAGTTTTGTTGTCATTGTTAGCAGAAAGATGATAATGCAGAAAAGCAGATAAGAATGAGTCAGTCGACAGAGAGACGGTTCATACAACAGAGAGAAGAGAGAACTGATGAAGTTCAGTTATCAGGAAGGCGAGAGGTGAACAGATACCAGACACAGGGAAAGTCAGCTCTTTTATTTATCAGAGGGAAGAAGGGGCTGGACATGGCACAGGAAGTTCCACAGGTATGAGGACTGACATGGCGTATGTAGAGAAGATCAGAGGTTCCCCATGTTGTGGCTTCTGCTTCATCCGAGAAGTGAGATCGTTCACCCAGGGGAGAAGGATTTGGAGGCAATGTTAGCAAATTGAGAATCATTACAAAGTTGAAATTTCAATTCAAAAGACTGAGTTAACTAGGGACACCGCAGTGAAATTTATCATTAAAAACTTTCAAAAATGTGCAGGCTGGACGCAGAGTGTGTGCAGTGTTATATAATTTATACGCCATATTTGAATGAGTTTTGATTAACTTTATTGTAAGCTAGTCTTCATTGTGTTCTCTCTCACTTCTGTATCTTTCAGTACTGTCTTATATTCCTTTGATAGCAGATGCTCAGAGATCTAGTAGAAGATCATTTCTGAATGTCAAATTCTGTGTCAATAGAACTAATTACCTTAGAAAAAAGCCACCATGCCCAGCGATAATAAGCCAGTGGCTGCAGCCTCTGTCTAAACCAGAGAGAAATAATTCTTTTCTCTTACTGAAAAACCTTCCCCTTCTCTTCTTTCCTCCTTAAGGTCAATCTCAGTTGAAGAAAATCTTCCCTGTACAGTTGGGATCGGGTTATAACCTTGTGTTTCCCTGTTTTGTCCTAACTTGATATTCCACATTTATTTCTGTTATACCTAAATGGTGGTTATTACCCAGCTCCTAGGCAAACCTAAGGTAACCCCTGAAAAATAGTTTTAAAACATTAACCCATCAAAATAGCCAGGAGGGGATTACTTCCTGCTGCTTTCCTCAGCCCCATGAGGAGTGGGGCTCAGTTGACCAAGAGAGGGAAGTAAATATTCTCTCCTAGCACCCAAATCAATGTCCTTTTCTTTCTTTCTTTTTTTTTTTTTTTCGTCTCCAAGTGATGTAACAGAAGTGTGTTCAGGGCTATCGCTTCACTTCCCAATAGTGCTGGCTGTTCTCTTTTCCAGGGGAAATTGAAGAGGGGAAGGGGTCAGAGTGGGGGATGGAAGCAAAATGCTGTCATGTCTATCAACAGGTGGAGCCTAAAAATTTCACTGGAAAAAGTTATGGCAGAAGTAACAGCTGCAGGCCTGTTTGGAGAAAGTCAACAGGGTAGTTTCCATCTGGCATCTGTTTCATTGGCAAAAGAATTTTTTTTTCCCCTTTTAAAATAGGGCTTGATCTGAAAGTCCACTTTAGAATTTAAGTCCTGGGATAGCAAGGACTTTGCAAACTATCAACATACCCTCTTCCTTCCCTTCCTTGGACACCCCCTCTCCCCCCCCAAGCCCGTCATTATGGAACTCGGTGGAAAAAGAACATCTACAGATTAAAATAGCTCTAGTGTGAGGCGAGTACCTTCAGAACACTTGTGCCTTCCTAGGTTTTTTTTTGAGACAGTCTTCAAGCTGTCACCCTGGGTAGAGTGCCGTGGTGTCACAGCTCACAGCAACATCAAACTCTTGGGCTCCAGTGATTCTCTTGCCTCAGCCTCCTAAGTAGCTAGGATTACAGGCACCCTCCACAATGCCTGGTTAGTTTTTTGTTGCAGTTGTCATTGCTGTTTTAGCTGGCCTGGGCTGGGTTTGAACCCGCCAGCCTCAGTGTACATGCCTGGCATCCTACCCACTGAGCTACAGGTGCCGCCCGAGCACCCTCCTTGTCTTAATGAGACGTGTCATCCAGGCATGAGTGGACTGTATGGAAAAGGCACAGAGATTTACTTCTGTATTAGAAGTAATATATAAGGTCGCATACGAAGTAGACATTCATAAGCTTCAGTTCTTTCAGAATAAGTAATTTTAGAAGCAAATAACTAGCCTCTTATTCTGTAAGGCTAGGACAGAGCAAGAAATCTTACAAAACTTGAAATAATATTCAGCTGCCTTAGAGTTGTAGTAACCTTAATATATGAAAAGTGTGATGCTGAATATTGCGTCCTCCCTTCACGGAAGAGTGCAGCAAAAGAATAGCCTGGTTTCAAAATCCAGTAGGCAGAAATATCTAAGCAGTAAGTCCCCAAGCAGAATAACCTACCAAAGAGCTAAAATGTAGTTAAAGAATCTGTGTGTCCCTAAAAATGTTCGCTACCTTGCCATTTTCAGAATCCAGAGGAATACAAAAAATAAAGAAATGAAAGCCCAAATCCCCACCATTTCATTCACTTAGACAAATCAGCAGAAAGGTGGGAATGTTCTTTCTAGAGAGGTGACTCTTCTTCGAGTCTTATTCCATCAACTTCGTTTTCTTATTTTCATGCAGTATCTGAGATAGCACAGCAATAAACTCCTTAATGAATCTTTTGTTAGGCACAGAGATTATTATTGCTAAAAACATGGAAGGAGAAGGTGAAATAAACAGATGATAGAAAAAAAGTAAGACGAATCAGGGTTAAATCTCCATAAAGATATTAAATGGTGATATATATTGACTTTACTGAGAAATCTTCAAAGTCAATATTTCTTCTTGAAACAGAAGAGTTGATTTACAGTCACTCTGAACAGGATTCTCTATCTCAGGGAGATTAGCAATAAACTCTTCACTTTCATTCTCTACCAATAGTATATTTATGCTTGAACAGGTCAAACTTCAACTCACCTCAGTTAGAATCATTACGCTAAGTGGACACGTGGCTTTCATCAGTGGGAACCGAATGAACTTACTCTGCCTCTGAATCTAAAGATGGCTTTTCTTGCTTGGCTAGTATCATAACACTGAGTCCATGAGAGGCAAGACAAGAATGAGGAAGAAGAAGAAAGAACAGATCCTAATTCTTTTGTTTGGCGCTTGAAGACTTACAGCTGATGTATCAAATGATAGTACATGGCAAAAGGAAATTTATTTTTTATAATTCCTCTTGGGAAGCCTTTTTTTTTTTTTTTTTTTTTTAATAAAAAGTGCTTTGAAAAGTTATCTAGAGTTGTGACTAAAATGAAAATTGCATGTTAAAGTAAAAGAAAAGTGTATCTGAGAACTCTTCAAGGGAGAGTCATGGTGGTTCTTTTACCTGTGTGCTCACACTGTTCTGTAGTGAACAACACAGCTTCTCACACTTATAGTGCACAGGAGACACCACATTGGTGCGGCCACGGTAGATCTAAGAGTCTTCATTTCTAAAAAGCTCTCAGATGATGCCTATGCCGCCAGATCAAGGAACACTCTGAGAAGTTCAAGGCCCTTTGGAGAAAGCATTGGTTTGATATTTCTTTGCACATTTTGGGTTAGGAATTGTAAGAATGCATTTACTATCCTGGGTAATACTACCATGTTTCCCCCAAAATAACACATCCTCCGAAAATAAGACCTACTTACAGGTTTCCTTCTGGGTGAAATATAAGGCATCCCCTGAAAATAAGGCCCCCCCAGGCTATGTCTCGGAATGAAAATTATTTACGGTAAACTGGTTGCTAGGGCTGCCCCACTGGCGTCTAGCAATGAATGACATTAAACGAGTCCTGACATCACTGCTGTGTGGAGGCTGAGCGGAGGTCGGAGTGAGCCGTGAGCGCCCGGCGGGAGAGAAGAGGAGACTTTCACAGATGCATGTATAAGAACAGGAGGATCAGAGTGGACTGGACGCAGCAAACAATAAATGTGTACCGTATTCTTCTTCATAGAAAAATAAGACATCCCCTGAAAATAAGACCTAGCGCATCTTTGGGAGCAAAAACGAATATAAGAAACAGGGTAGAAAGGTAGAAGTCAGGAAACGTTTGTAGCATTCACTGTAGCAGAATTATCAAGGAGGCGGTGGGGAAGATGAGTTAAACCAGGCTTTCTCACCTGAAGGCCATGAGGAGCCGGGCCTGAAGGCCAGAAGGTGCCCAAATGTTTTGAACAACTATAAATAAGCGGCAAGTGCGTGTGTTTCTAAGTGATGGTCATTGGTGTTTAGAGAGCTCCTGTTGTTCTGGCCACCCTCTAAGGCCCGGAGGCTTTCTACCAAGGGGGGAAGATAACCCTCCTCTGTTAGCCCAGTAGCCTCTGCTGAGATGAAGGAAGGTGCAGGTGCATGTCCCAGGCCTCCTCACTGGCTGTCACTCCTCAGTTATTTTTCAGTTTGTCTGAATTCAGTGAGAATCTTTTCAGTCTCAACCACTAGCGCTCCAGAGGCTCAACGGACAATATAGTTAACAGACAATGTTGAAGCTGCTGCTATGGAGTATGCAATGGAAAATCCTTCTCCATCACTCATAGAATATGTTCAGTGAAGGACTCACAGGAAAACGAATAGTGTCTAAGTTTTGTATTTCAGTAGGCCTGAGAGAGAACGAAGGGTGCAAAAGCAGGAAGGTAAGGAGCCAAATGATACCAGAATGACAAAAACAAAAAGATAACTGACATTTACTAAACATTGGCCTGCATTAGTCACTCCAATGTCAACTCCAAATCCACTTTTTTTTTTTTTTTTAACCACTATTATTGTCATTGTACCTTCAAGAATGTCAGAGACAGAGAGGTTAAACTTGCACCCAGCCTTCATAACTCCTAACCACAGAGCCCAAAGACTACCTACCCTTCAATTATTCCAGAGCCGAAACGTACATTTTCATGGTCAACTCCTCCCTTCCCTCTCTCCTTTCCCCTTTTCCTCCCTCTCTTTCATCCTGTGTCTCTCTGTCCCCCAGTCCCAATGATTTAGGAAGGAAGTACTCTTTCAGAACTCCTGAGAGCTCCTTTTTGGTTCATATTCTCCCACCTTACGTAACGTTTTAATTTTCTCTCCCTGTTTACAGTCTCACCTTGCAGCTGAATCGACACACCTTCATTCTGCCGGGTTAACTCCTGCTTTTAGTGAGTCACAGGCTGAGAAGGTGAAATAAATGAAAGCAACCACAAAAGAATTATCGCAGGTTTTATAGATGAGTTTTCCTTTCCGAAATGACACTACCACCCACCTTAAGAAATAGAAGGTTACTAAGAGTCTCGAAGCCTCCACGTGTCCTTTTCTGAAAGGTAACGACTGCTCCAAGTTTTGCAAGTTCTTTACTTTTTTGTCTCTTTAAAAATTGCGTGTGTGCTCCAAAAGCAGGTGTTTTGCCTATGTTGAACATTACATAAATGACAAAATTTAGAATGTTTTCTGCGGCAGTTTGTTCATCCCAATCTGTCTTATGTTTGTAAGATTTATTGATGTAAATCAATATTGATGCCTATGTGGAAACGACTCATTTTTCACCTTTGAATAACAAGGCACAGTTGTGAACATCAGAGAATTAAATCGTCCACTTGCTGTCAGAGGACATGTGGCTTGGTTCCAGGTTGCTTTGCTTTTGTTGTTAAAATTTCTTTTTAAAAATTAAATCTGTGAGTTTCAGAATCTGTTTTTCTCACCTTGCCATATTATATCCTCTCTTTTCAGTTTAATTCATTAGTTCTCTTCCTTGTGCATGTTAGAGTCTCTGGGGGAGATTTTAAGCTCCCAGTGCCAATATTGTATTCTATATAAAAGATATCAGAATCCACGGAGGTGGAACTCAGCTGTCAGTATGACCTAAGGTTCTCCAGGTGCTGCCATTGTAGAGACAAGGTATCATACTATTGCTCTAATTCTACTTTATTTGGAAGGAAAATTGCTGTCTTAGTTCCAGTTGCATTTAATACATGTTCTTAGAAAACTACCCTCAAAAATCAGAGAAGCTGAAATGCCCTATCACAAACCCAGAAATCTATTTTCATTAGCTGGTTTTATTTTGAGTTTGATGGTTTACATATTCATCTGCCTGCTCATGTCAAATGGGCCCAGTGGTGACGTTATTACTAATACATGTCTAAACTGTGGCTTCTTGAGAAGGCATTATTTATTCATTCATTGTGCTCTTTGGACAGCGTCACAAAATGGAGCTCTTATTTACCCAAAGTCCAAAGGTTAAAGCCCAAAATTAAACCCAATCCTATTAAAAATTGGATCTGAAGGAATGAATCCCAGCATTTTGCTCTAGAATCAGTAATTCTTAAACCTGGAGTCACGTGATCTGCTTGGCACATTTGGAAACCACAGAGATACCATCCCTTTTGGGAAAATATGTTCTTTCGGCTGCTAGCCATTTCTTAAAGTAAAACTTCATGAAGAATGAGTCAATGGGGTGCAAGGTGACTCAGGCTTAAAGTAAAACAGAATGAGTTGATTTAATGCCTTTAGAAGTAGCTTGTTATCTAGTAGTACAAAATGTAGCCACTATCCAGAAAAATAATTTATTCAATATGGTCCATGGATGGGGACTAACTTCTTCATCATACCAATGGGACATCATTAGACAGAGAGCTATTATTCATTCTCCATAGAGCTTGATAATACCACCACAAAGCATAACCCACCAACACTCTCCGAGCACAGTCCACAGCTAAAAGGTCTATTAGTTACCCTATCTTTGGAGTGGGGGTTCATTAATATTCTTGGTCAATCATGTCAAGTGTTTTTTCTTAAAGGAATCATTAGTATTAACAATCCCTCTCATATATTTTATCTACACCAAACTCTTTTTTCTTGACTATAAAATGTTTTTCAAAATCAAATTTAAAAACAAAATGATTGTTTCAGATTCACTGAGGGTACAAAGAATTAGGATACACTGATTGCACTTGTTAGGTAAAGTGTGTCTTTGTGTCCCACCCCCCAGAGGTGTGCCATACACCCTAAACCCCCATCTCTCTCTCACCTCCCTCCCCTCTCCCCATTCCCTCATTCCCCTGCCCATTTTCTCATAAATAAAAATCCAGAGGAAAAGAACTAGAAGACCTAAATCATATCTTACACAGCTCTGTTATGATTATATGATGTTCCCAGAATTTTGAAGTCTAACACTTCTAGTACCTAGCCTAGGAGCTTATGAGCACAAAAGATTTTTATGCAGTTATATGATTTAAGTGTTTACAGGACATGATAATCTGACTTCTTTTCTTGAGCAAATGGCAATGGTTTTGTTCTTCAAAATTCTCTCAGATATTGAGGTTTGCAGAGGCAGGATAAAAGATACTTACTAAAATTTTCTAATTTTGATAACTCGAATAGCATGTTACATTTGCCTATTTTCTCTGCAGAGCCATTTGTATCACCAGAAACTTAAATACACCTAATGTAGCTGATGTAGTTTAATGTAAAGACATAAACTATATCAGCTCTTTTATTGCCTTGTGGCCATCTAGCTAATTGGATAGGGGAACATACTAATGAGTGCAAAGTTGCAGGGTCAATCCAAGTACAGGCCAAGAAATTTTATTCTATCTCTGGCCAAAGGCTAACCCCTTGCCCCATCTGGGTGTCTCTCAGATGTAGTCTTTGTTTCCTAAGAGAAGATTCAAGAGGGAGAGTATGGATGTAGTAACACACACACACCCCCTTTAAATTAGATATATCTTCTAGTGGTTGACCAGAGCTATAACCTCTTTATATATGACAGCATTATAAGTATGTGTCATACATCATTGCTCAGATTTAATAAACACACCCCATTAAAAGCAGAATCCAGCAGACTCTTTTAATTTTCTATCCTTTGAATTTTAACACACCTTATGGAAACTTGGAATTATTCTGTAGAAAGCAAAATAAAATGGAAAATTGAGACTTGATCCAACAACACGTATTGATCCTGGCCCTGGTGCACGTGGGCACTCTTATTTTGTCTGGAGCTCCTAATCCCTACATTATTCTGCATATAGGTAAATTAAACTGAACCACAAAACAAAACTATGCTTCCACTAATTAATTTTAAAAGAGATTTGGAACACAAGTTATGCTTGAAGAGCTGATGTGTATGTTTTCAATTAGGGGAGTGTTTTTGTATTTCTGTCATTTCGAAAATGTGAGACAATTTCTAACTGTACAATATATAGTGATTGCTAGACTTGCTTTTGATAAAGAAAAAAAAATCTTAAGACTGTATGCAGTTGGCATGGATGAAAAAATGTTAATAGCATAAACTTTACAAGCTGAGAAGTGTTTCTCAAAGAGGTCAAACATCTCCCACCAACTTTGTCTTAACTTCCATTAAAAATTTTCTCTTCTATAGTCAGGACAAAAGTAAATTTTAACCTAGCCTTTCTGGATTTTTGTAAAATTTTAATTAGCAAGATCTAACTGGATGATATATAACTTTGCTATTAATGCTTCAGAGGGATCAAAATATGTCAGGCAAATTACTTATAAAATTCAATATCTGAAAACTACCCAGAGAAACAAACAAATTCTGAGATTTAATGATGAGCTGTCAGCAGACCTTTTAAACATGAGTGGTTTACTGTGCTGTTATATGGTATTATTTATCACATATGAGATAGAACACTGTGTTATTTATGTATTGGACTAACAAGCATTGTCAGAGAATTTTCCATCTCCTCTCATGCAGTGGAATTTTGATGCCCATTTGAAATAGCATTCTATTTTGTTATCCCCAAAGTAATCGTGTCTTATGGATTTAAAAACATATCCCTGTCTTTTCTGTATTGTGCCTCAAGTATCTTGGAGTCACAAAAGGGACTTTTACCAGGGAGGCATTGGTCTTTGAAGTCCATATAATTAATAGGAGAAATAAACTCACCTTTAGTGCGTTTTTATGCATTATAACAGACAATCATTATAATGATCATTATAATTCTATTTAAAAAGCTGAGTGAAAAGGTAGCTTGAAAAATATTTGCCTGTCCCACCGATTACCCTCCCTCCTCCCGCCTCCTCCCACCCCTCCCCTTCCCCATCTTCTCCCCTTCATTCTGGGCTATAGTCTTAATGCAA
The DNA here is from genome assembly GCA_963574355.1 of Loris lydekkerianus. Taxonomy (NCBI): domain Eukaryota; kingdom Metazoa; phylum Chordata; class Mammalia; order Primates; family Lorisidae; genus Loris; species Loris lydekkerianus. Next base: position 71,305 of record CAUYPK010101067.1, on the reverse strand, counting down.
CAATTAAGTAAGAGAGGTGAAGGCTATGTTAACCAGTTTGATGTAAGCATTCAACCTTGCATATAAAATCAGCACATTGTACCTTATAAATGCATTAACGTACACAGTTATGATTTAATAACAATAATGAGAGAAAAAAAAGAAAAATATTTGCCTGTCATTGCTCAGGTGACTGAGGGGCCTTTATCAATCTTCCACCATGGTAATTTGATGTCCCCTGAAATGTTATATGCCAAAATGATATAGTATCATGGCAAAGAGAAAATTCTATACAAAGGCAAACACAGCAAACCGTGTACAGTCAATTACAATCAAAGTGAATGTGCTTAATACCACTCTGTAGTTTTGTTTATTATTATATGCAATGAAACTGGTACTTTGCGCTAGAAAAATCCGTGTTGTTTACACCTGAGACACGTAACTGAAATCACCCGGCTATCTCTATTCTTCATTGAAGCTTCATTTATTTTGTAAAGCTTTGGAGAGCAATAAAATAGGCATAACACCTAACACAACAATGCCAGCCTTTTTTAGACATGGCCTTGAGTTGTCTAAGCACCTTCATGTATTCCAAGTAAATTCCCTGGGCAACATTTCCTCTTGAGTCTAATTAGATTCCTATCTGTGTATTTACCAACAGGAAGCAACAAGGCTGTGACCTCACAGTCTTGACTCAAAGGCATCCTCAATTAACATGTGACATGAATGTTATTTGGGAATGGACACTGGGGTCATTATAAGTTCTCTGTGTTAGGAAGGCAAATGACCTGCTTTTTTATCTTACATATGATGACCATTATGTTTCCAGACTTTTTTTTTTTTTTTTTTTTTTTGAGTAATAACTGAATTCCAATAGTCTTTTGAAAAATGGGCAGCTAACACTTGGAAAACATAATCTAGGAATTAAATATCTGGAGTAAAAGGAATTAAATATCTGGAGTAAAAGTAAAGAATAAACTTTGATAAATAACAGTAAAGGTCTCATTATATTGAAAAGGATAAATACAAAGATAAAATGTCATAAAAGCACACACATTTTCAAAGTATTAAGAAAGTGATGCTCACCCATAAATTGATACTATCTTTTAGTTTTTTGAAACAATACTTATACATGTGAAGGTCTCCACAAAAAATAGAGATTTCAAGGTGATTTAAGAGATTTTCCTTAGGGTAGATAAGCCCTATTCTAATACTGCCAACTTTAATTTTCCACAACAAAAGCATTCTCAATATAATAAATATGATTTAATTAGAAGAAATTTATCTTTATTTCCCTTTACATTTTCATGTAGGTCATAGAATATCGAGGTATTGCTATGGAGAATATTTTTCCTTTTGGCATAAAAAATATTATAGGCTCTGTGGACATTGGAAAGCATGAACAACTATGATTAGTGATGATGCAATTATAAATTAAAATAACCGTCTAGATATTAGGAACAGTTATTATTCTATATTCACAATTGCATGAAAATAAAGCATTGCAGCTGGGATGGAAAAAATACTCACATGGCCTTTTCAGCCCTTGAGCATTAACTTGGAAGTGGCTTTTCTGACTGTCATTAAAATAACCAGAATATGAATGTATGTTGAATTTGGTTAGTTCATGGATTGCTGGAGATTCAATGTGGTTCAACAATCTTGCTGGCAATTAGCAAATGTAGCCACTTTTAAAATGTCAGTCTATACTTTATCCACTTGCATTTATTGAAATTCCATAATCCTTGAAAGCTTAAGGTCATGTGTTTCTTGTTAGTGAATCCATTTAATACCCAAACACATTGTGTGTGTTCTTTCCTCTTTTAGTGACTTAGGGTATGTGACGTGGGAGGAGGCTGGCAGCTAGGTGAACTCATCTTTCTGGTAAAAAATTTTCTGGAACTTGTTGCAGATAAAAGCTAAACCCTGTGATAATAAAACCTGATCATTCCTCCATTTGCTGAAAGCCAGTGACAGTGTGAGGCATAGAGATTACCAACATGAAGACAAACTTTGTCTTTAAAGAGAACAGGTGTGTGTTGATAGTTGGAATAGGGCAGGGACCAGGGTCTAGCCCAGACTAAGGGGAGCATCTCACACTGCAAAGAAAAGGGCTTCTTAGCAGAGGCATCACTCAACCTGAGCCTTGAAGGATCCTCCCCGCCAAAATGGTCCAAGTGGATAGCTTTTCGATGGGCCAGTATCCTGCACTCAGTCCTTTTGGATAACGAGTAGCTATTTTCTTATGTTTCATTTTCTGGTGTCTGGGACACTAGTTGCTCTAAAGAAGACACAAAGGCTTTTCTAACTTCCAAATGGCTCATCGTTGCCTGCCTCTGAAGCCAGAAAAGTGGCCTGCAAGGTGGAGTCTGAGAAGCTAAGCTGAACCCAGTACAGCTAACCTGGTCTACTCATCCTTCCCCACACATCTTCCAAGATTCTCTAGTTAAGGTTTCTCTATGATTATGAGGATGTTTATCTCAGGAGACTTGAGGAAGTCATCACACACAGACAACAGGTGTTGTGATGTTGGAAGACTACATGTACTTTGATGAGTTGATGTTTTCTTTAATGATTCTCTTAGCTATTTTGCTAAAGTGAAAATTACCTTTCTATTGTTTAAATAATTTACATTGTTAGAATGAAGACTACTGCGATGTTACTTCCTATCAGATAAAGTTAAAATTTTCTAGGTCTGTTTTCTTATATTCCAATTATGAAAACTAGCAGAATTGTAACTGAGGCAGAACAGGACTTGGAGACTCCTGTCACTGTTCTCCAGAAATGCTGGCCTTCTGATAATAAAGCTCATTGAACCTAAAAAAAAGAAAAAAAAAAAAAAGAAAAAAAGTGCATGTACCACGCACAAAATGCCATTTTGAATTAATGATCCATCCGTCTTCCATTGCAGGTGAACCTCTATCACAGTTCAAGTCTGTATATTTCTTTTATATATTACAAGTAGTAGATACATAGAAGTACAATATAGATTCCAAGTTGAAGACGCTGGTGAAGAGAAACTTACTATTTTCCAACATTTCCGCGAATTTCAAATATGACCATTGTTAATAAAAATAGTTACAATATATTATGTGGCAGAAAATGTGCTGAGTTATTCATGGGAATTTTCTCTCTCACCTTTAATCTATGGGAGAGTTACTATAAGTGTCCGTGTTTTAGGTGTGAAGAAGCTAAAGTCTATGGAAGGAAAAGTCACACCTGAATCCAGGCAATGCAAATGCCAATCTCATTTTCTTAATCACTTTGCTGTATTGCCTGCTATTTTAGTTGATTTTTTTCTCCAATTTAATTGCTTCTCTATGCACTTGACTTTCGCTTCTTTCCAAAAGGTCAAAAATTCAAGCAACACAAAACCAGGTAGATTTGCTTTTAAGAGAATTCAGGGAGGTTTGACATTGAACTGAAGAGGTCAGTGTAGAAAACTGCAAGTCTAAGGAAGATAATTATCTATAGATAAAACAAACACTTGATACGCTCTGCAAGGTCAGAAAGGGGTTAAATGGGAGCTAGGGATTGTGCAGAATCCAGTGAAATCTGATGGAGAGTTAAGGATAATGAGGTGTTTTTCTCTGGAGTTCCAGGCAAAGGGAGGGAACTAAAAGGAACACGATTATTATTGCATTCAAAGAAATGATCTTTGCTCTTTGTTTTTGTTAAGTCAAAGAAAGACAGGCAAACTGGTCCTTATCATCTAAACTGCTTATCTTCAGAACTGTGCCTCACATTCCCAGTAGAATTGAGCCAAACTGTATGTAAAAGTTAGAAGATAATCAATTGTCCTTTACTTCCATAATGATCAGAATTTGGACTCTGTCCACTTCAGGGAATTCATTTATTTAAACTGGATGGCTGAAGTTTTTTTGAATTGAGAATCTATGAAGCAAAAAGTGCTATTTTGGAAGCTTGGTGGGTGAATTAAAGTATAAGCTTCATCAAATAACACTTCTGAATCCAGAGAACTGACAAGGGTAAATGACTTATTGATATTTTATGTTTACTTTGGATTATGTTTTAGAATTTGGCACATGTTGTGCTACATTAAAACTAGGATAATTCCACTAAAAGGGCTACAGAAATTTTGAATTAATTTTGCTTTAGATGATTTTAATGTTCTGCTTAAATCAACATGTGAGATTTACTATGTAAATATTCTTTATCCACTCACCTAGAAAGCCCAGGGTTTGATGTAAGCACCTAATTACATAGTTATTCTGCAAGCAACATTTAGCTATTTTTCTAGTAAATATATAAAGGATTGTAATTGGCAAGAAGGTGGTAGAATAAAGAAACAGTGGTTTAGAGGATTCTGTTCTTTGCTTTGGACTCTGATGTATTGATAATCATAATCTGTGGGGAGCTCAAGGGATAACAGAATCCTTCATCCTTGTGTCATGAACCTTTAGACCCCAGAGATAAGGGTTTTCAACAGTAAGTATTAAATAGCCTATGTAAGATTTCTAGAATTTTAGGATGTCACATTAATTCAATCTTTTAAAGGAGTGTCCCATTAAGGCTTTGAAAATTGATAGGGTCACTGAAAGTCTATAGAGAGGTTTCTTTTTCCACCTGATTTTTCTAAGTAAGCCCGAGATAACAAGAAAAGTTACAAGTACAAAAAAAAAAAAAAAAAAGAAAAAGAAAAAGAAAAGAAAAAGAAAAAAACTGTAAGAACTAAACGTAAAGAATTCTTATAGGTAGCATAAGGGAACACCGATGACAGGATATAACTCTGAGAAACCATACACATAGTATTTTCTTTGTAAGGAAAAAAAGTCAAAGTCAGTAACTGAGGAAAGTTAGAGGCAATGTTTCAAAAAGGAAACAGGACAAAAAATGGAAAGAGTAAAGGAAATGTGGTAGCTTGATTTGTGAAAAGATTTATGGACATTTGATATTGAGATAAGATTTAATTTGATTTATAATTTTAGTGTTTGGAAACCCAAGCCTTACTGGTTCCTGTGCCCTCCCCCTGGTTAGGGAAAAAAAGTCATTTCCAAATACTTTATCTTAATCCCTAGGGTTAACATGATGATTAATAGGAATTTTCTTTTTAAAAAAATCTTTCCCATGCTTATTTCAAATGGATTGCAGCACTCACTGAAGAATAACCCCCCAAAAATAAACACGAGAAAGCTGTATGAATGATCTATTGAGGATTTCCATTTTAAAGTTCCCCCACAGCACTGAATTGTAACATCTAAATAATTTACAACAGGGAATGCTTTGTAGAACAAACTTACTTTCCTTTACCATGCTTTACTCTGAAAAATCATGACAAATGTAAAATATTCTTTCCCCTGTTTGCTGGTCTATTATTAGCTTCTAATTGAGGATAGAATTGTAGCTTAATGTTAAAAGGGAAATTTTGCAAGTTCCTTTAAGAACCTGATGAAGAAACTTACTGATGACATCAAGAAAAGAGATAACTACAGGCAAGTTATAAGGAGTAGTCAGCAAGTGAGCTACCTTGCAGATGGAAAACTTGGCCTGGAGTTGGAATTGTGGTTCTTTGAATATTATCTGTGTGTCCTTTTGGGCAACTTCTCTAAGCTACGGGCATCTGTATTATATCATAGACACACAGTATCATAGCCCTGTGATCTTTGGCAAGTCAACAAATGTTTGGAGCCTCAGTTTCCTCATCTGTAAAATGGAGATGATAATAGTACTTAACTGAAGAGTCGTTATGTGAATTGAATGAAGTGATAATTGAAAAAGCATTCAGAACAGTAGGATTTCAATAATATGAACCTATCATTATTGAAAGTAACATGACACAGTGATTAAATTCTATTAAAATACTTAGAAAACATTTTAAAACAAAGATATTTGCACCAGAATGTTTATCGCAGCCCAATTCATAGTTGCCAAGTCATGGAAACAGCGCAAAAGCCCATCAACTCATGAATGGATTAACAAATGGTGGCTTATGTATACTATGGAATACTATTCAGCCACAAAAAGAGGGAGACTTTACATCTTTTATGTTTACCTGGATGGTGTTGGAACACATTCTTCTTAGTGAAGTATCTCAGGAATGGAAAAAGGTATCTGTTGTACTCAATACTATTATGAAACCAATAGGTAAGCACTTACACACTCATACAAATAATAAAACACAATATAGCCTAGCAAGGAGGGAGGGGTAAGAAGGGAGAAGAGAAGGGAAGGGGGGAGGCTGATTGGTTGGAGGAGGAAGGAGATTTGGTGGGATTTCACCTAATGTGCACAATGCAATGGTATATTTCAAAATAACTAAGAGTAAGTTTTAAATGTCTTACCACAAAAATAAGTGAGGGGATGGCTATGTTAATCAGTTTGATTTAAGCATTTCACATTGTATAGCCAATCATCACATTATACCCCATAAATGTATATAGTTATGGTTTTCATTAAAAATTAATAAATAAATGAAAAAAGAAAATAATTAGAAATTATGAAAAATGTTGAGGGACATAGACATGATCATATATTTCAAAAAATAAAATAAAATAAAATAAAATATGACACAAGAGAGGCTGTACTTTAGGTAAAAGTTTGGGAAAGCACCTGTGAGGAAGTGATATTTGAGCTGAGACCTACACAAGAACCTAGTGAAAAGATAAACCACCCATGGTAACTAAACAAAAGCAAGCTAAACAAATAAAGTTTATAATTATTGTATCTGCCTGACAAAAAATCTAAAAGGCAAGCAATCCAGGGTTTTGGCAGGAGAATGGGTGATGCATCCTCAAATTTTGGCAGGAGAATGGGTGATGCATTAAACCGTGAATATTCTTCAACATGCACTTAACTTCTAGAATTTTTTCCCTTTTTTTTTTCTTTTTGGCAGTTTTTGGCCAGGGCTGTGTTTGAACCTGCCACCTCCAGCATATGGGGCTGGTTCCTACTCCCTTGAGCCACAGGGACCGCCCTACACTTCTAGAATTTTGCCAATAGATATAATAAAACAAATACTCAAATACATGTATGTCATTTTTATAACAGTATATATCCAACATTCGTGATTTTGCTTTTACCTCTAATTTTTAAATCTACTTAAATACTAAGGATGTTTGTACTTAAAAAATTGAGCACCTAAATGTTCATCAATACAGAGGATTGGTTAAATGAATTATGATGCCAATATGCAAAACAGTTGTCAAAGTGGTAGTCAACATGCTGTTAGTATCCCCTTAGGTAGAGAAGGTTTTATAATTAACAGTCTTTCTGGCATACATGACGTAAAATCATTAATTCATAAATGTTTTTCTTCCTGTTAGCCATTTAGATGTATTTTTAGGGAGAGGGTATACATCTGTCAGTCCGACTTGTCTGCGTATCCCACCCTAGCATTTGCTATCACAGAACCAAGTTGTTATCCCAGACTTGTTTGGACAGTCATTCTTTTTCAAGTCATTGTCTGAAAATGTATTTGATGTCTCTCTCTCTTCGATGCAATGGGACAGTACTCAGGACACCTAGTTTTTTCCCTTTCTACAATTAAGCCATGAGATCATGGATAAAGTCATTTGCCAAAGAATTCTTGTGCCATAGCACGAGAGCTGTGCTTTGACAGTTTCCCATGAAGTTTACAGTGCGCTGCCTGCACCTGGGTCCAAGTCCATGACCTTCTGTTAAGCTTCATCTGATCTTCAACTCCACTGCAATTTCACAAACATTTCTGTGCACCCACCATGGTCCAGGCACAGTGTTCAGGATGGAGGGCATTGTAAATATGCATGAAATAATGATTCCTCCCTTCAAAGGATTTCCAATAGAATAAAGCATTTGTGTCGTGTTGGAGTAAAACTACAATGTTTTATCAATGAAGCAAACTTTATTCTTTTGATATCTACAACTGAGTTGGATCAATGAGGTCTAGGATATAGGTCTCTTGGCTCCAAATATATATATTTTTGTCAGTTATACTTGGCTTAATGGGGAGTTTCCTAAGAGAGATCAGCAATTGTCTCTTGAACAATCTATGATTTCTTAAATGACACATTTGTTTATTCATCTTGGTACCAATTAACATTCATAATTTTAACAAGTTTTCCAAACCTTTTTTAACATCCAAAGGTGTGTCATGTAACTAACCTTTTAATACACCCATGGGCACACACTTCCTTTAATTCTACATTTACAAATAAACTTGTCTGCAGATTTTGTAAGTAGGGAATTACAGAGCCTGGAGAGCTAAGCTGTTTTATAGGCTGTCTATCACCCGCTGTCATGGCCGCAAGCTGGATATTGTTATAATGTGGAACTAGCACTCTTACAGATTCCTAATGTCCAAAATCCCATTCTACACTTGCACTTTCTCTATGTCTTCACTTTTCATCTAGCCATCCACATAACTCACTCTCTGACCCCATTTATCTTCTGGTTCCAGAATCTCATCTTAAGAATCGTTTTCCACAATTATTTCAAATGCCAATTGTCTCATTTGGGTTACATAAGGGTCTGATTCTGAGACAAAAATTATAGTACAAGTACTTTCATTTGATTGATAAGCCCAGCAGGCATTGATGAGAGAATGTAAAATGAAAACAAAAATAGAGAAGGGAAGAAAGCCAGTAAACGGTGTGTTATCAAAGCTATTAGCAAACAGGTGGCAAGGAAGCGGCTAAGGGCAGAGAGCAGCCCATAGCTAGGACTGCTGTGTTAACTAGATGGTAATGAGCCCTAGGTCAGTTGAAGGTCACTAGGAACTCCTTTCTGGGTATGTTCCCACCAGGGAACAGTTCCTATCTGCAGTTTGGTTCCTAGGTACAACTTGGTTCCTGCTGTCCTCCCTTAGTCACTTCTTTGCCTTTTCTTTAACCTCTGCCAGACCTGACGTCACCACTGATGGAGGTGGGAGTTCAGTCCTGCTGGGGAATGCCTAAAAACCATACCAGATATATCTTAAAGTTCTCCCAACTTGGGGCTCAGAATCTGGGATACAGCAAAACAACTCCCTGGGCATCACTGTTTAGAGGTTGCTTCTGGAAAATTCCCCATCACCTTGTACACAGATCCTGCAGTCTGTCCCGGAAATACACCTTCAGGCAAAGATTCACAGGTGTTTATAGTAAATAGTCTTTGATGAATAGAGGTGAATTCTGAGAGTTATGAAAGCACCAACAGTATTTATTAGAGGAAGTAACATATTTGTTTTTCATGAATTTTCTTTTACACATTAAACAAATAATTTTCATTGAATTTGTCCAAATCCTAAATTGAGCCCTTGGGATCTCAGCAAAAGGAAATCTACCTAAAACAAAAAGAACAATGTGTCAAACAATATTCTCTCAAGGGGGAAAACCATAGTCAGACAGAATAAAGTACAACAGGAGTAGCAACCTCCACACCCAGAGAAGAGGAGAATCTTTATTCTCCTTAGAGAATAAAGATTAGGCCGTGTCAAAAGGAAAACACAAGAAGTGGCAACAAGTGGAACTCCCCAATAAATGGGTTTGTATTTGGACCACAGGACTTTCCTTCCAAACATGTACCCACACGTTAACAAACAAAAACAAAAACAAAAAGGCAAAGGCTTCCAGCATTTATTTGGATTTTAGAGGTTTTAAAAAAGAGCATTAAGAATGGAAAAACATTTGATGTGTCTTTATGTAGACAGAAGGATTGCTGAAGATCTGAAGCAAACATTTTATTTTATTTTATTTTATTTTATTTTATTTTATTTTATTTTATTTTATTTTATTTTATTTTATTTTATTTTATTTATTTTATATTTTATTTTATTTCTTTGCAGTTTTTGGGCAGGGCCGGGTTTGAACCCACCACCTCCGGTATATATGGGGCTGGCGCCCTACTCCTTTGAGCCACAGGCACCACCCCAAACGTTATTTTTTACATGCATTGCAAACCGTTTCCTTTTGGTGAATAGAAGCGTGTGATGCATAAACACCTTTGTAAGCAAGCGCTGAGAATGTGTTATTAGAACATACTTCTTTCTCCATGGGTTCATGTTACAGGGGTGTACATATATATACTCTCACACACATGCATATAGAGATATATATGCAGTTATAAAAGGCAGATGTAAGGTTCATCATAAGCTGTCTCATTTCAGTGACCAGGGAAGTGTTTGACAGAGAAACACCTTTTAAGTTACACAAGAGAATATGTTATAGAGAGTATTTCTTTGTCTATTGTATCCTATTAAAATAAGTGACAAATTTCACAATAAAAGCCAAATGTAAGTGTGCATGCTTTCTTTAAGATGAACCAAAAACTGCTTTCTTTTAGTGAATGGAAGCGTTTGACAGAGAAACACCTTTGTCAGCTGAAGGAAACTTTGAATTTTTACTATTGATAAAGTTAGTGTGGAAGGATTAAACATTTATGATGCCAATATAGTTATGACAAAAGATAACCGTTCCTCAATCTTCATTACAAGTATATAAATCTTTATTGTTTTTTTCTTTGTTTGTTTGCTTGTAAACTTGGTATATACTCCTTAAAACATTTTCTCTGTGTTGCATGTGTGTGTGCATGAAGGAGAGAGAGAGAGGGAGAGAGAGGGAGAGAGAGAGAGAGAAAGAGAAAGAGAAGCAGGCTATAGTTCTCTTTGAACATGGACAGTTTCTTGTATTATTTCAGACTTTTCAATTTGAGAAATTTTTCTTTTATATCATCTATTTGATATTATTCCAGTCTTTTCACCTGTCATGTAGGAATGAGAGTTATCTATATGTGAAATCTATTTGCCAGTTATCCAGGTCACACTTTTCTAATGGTCACTTTCTTTGTCTTCAACAGGAATATTTTGAACCTGTCCCCCGATTGACTTATTAACGATTTTGGAAAGTTATTTTGCTCTTTATTGCTGTTGATACCATTATCCACATTATTTTCATAATTATCTCTGCTCCCTTTAATTTCATCTCAGGGTCTTATCAACTCTGCTGTGTTCAGAATCAACCTTAAGAAAACAAAAGGACTATAAGGACAAGTATCTTCACAAAGGAGGAAATAGCTATTCCGATTTCCTGCCTACAACCAGGCCTCTTTACATAAAGGTAAACATCAGAGATGAAAGGCTATTTTCCATCAGATGGAATGATTGAGCAAAAACACAGAGATTAAGAATGAATTATGGTAAGTCTAATTTTATTTATGATGTTAAATGTATAAAGAGAAGGGAAAGAGATAAGAAAAGCCAGGGGCCAGGATGATGAAGAAACTTTAATATAAGTTTAGCATAGTAGAAAGTAAGAGCACAGATCCAAACTTAAAACTATACTGTGCTAGAAGAGTGTATGAAAGAAATTAAGACGGGTGCTGCTGACCAAAAGTTGGATGATTCTAGCCTCTATTTCCTCAAAACAACAAAATACAGGCATCTTCTCATCCATGGTTACAACCTAAGATGAGTATAGGAATTGATTACCATACTTCTATAGAGATGTTCTTCAAGTCCCAGGTTGCCAAACTTCCAAAGGCCTTTGAAGAAGTGCTGATAACGGGTGTCTCCAAGGGATCCCAGTATTTGTCCAATTTATTTTTAATAAATCAAGGCTTTAGCTCCTTCCTGAGATGCTAGCATTATTTCTCCAACAAATAATTTACATTTCATGCTGATGTGCATATGTGGTGCTGACTTTTCCCAATGCCCAAGGAGTGTACTCTAAATTATTTTATTGATACATAATAGATGTACATATTTTAAGGTCAGGTGATGATTTAATACATTCTTGTAATTTGTAAAGATCAAATCAGTGGGATTGGGATATCCATCACCTTAAATATTTTTTCTTTCTTTATCCTAGAAACATTCAATGATTAGGCTTCTAGATATTTTGAAAATTACTATAGGTTATTGTGAACTATATTCATCATGCTGATGTAGAAAACAGTGGTCTTATTATTTGAAACTTGATTGGAAATGATTACTTATGCATACAGAATATCATACTTCTAAGATTTCATGTGTCTTTGATACACCTTAGTCAAAACAATAACACAGGTGTGTAAATTTAACATTTTCTTAGATTTTCCTTAATGTGAACTTATGATCTTGTAGAATGCATATGAGAATAAAAGTACGTCTCTGGGGTAATTAAGGTCTGGACAACCTGACAATTTCAAAATCAAGTAAGTGGAAATAGGTACCAGCTTTTAAAGAAAGATATCTCTGAGCTCAAACTCCTTCATGGAAACTTTCTAAGATATAAAAATAAAACAAGCCAATAGCATGATAGCAATTGTGATATCCAAATAGAATTGTTTATAAATAGAATGTTTTACAAAGTTTCCATGAGGCATCAGCTGTTCTTTAACCCCTTGAATACTGACATTTTCCAGCCCACTAGCTAAGTTAAGCCTTAGGAAAAAATTACCTATGCATTGTATTTTTATGTGTCTCTTAATCTATTTTTAAATGCTGTGATTAGACAGAATAAATTCATTATAAACATCTCCAAAGATACACCTCTCCCCACACACAACACATGTCCTTGCATATGGGCAAACATAAGGAAAAATATAAAATATTTCTTTCACTTTTATGTTGCCATAATAACTTCAATCAATAAAAGCTCTAATGATTGAGCATGGTTGATTTTCTGGGTCTTTTTCAATTCAGACTTATTGTCCTAATCTAGTTATGATAGAACCCCATCTTTATTCCAAAAAATGTCCCATTTTAGATGAAAAAGTCAAGTTTTAGGCAACTTATCAGTTATTTGTGAGATACGTTGTCAAAGGGAGCTACATTAGAGGTGCTTTGATAAATTCTCTAGTAGAGAGAATACTATTCAGCTATAACCAGATTTGAGAACAATTGCAATTATAAAAACTTTTGTCTACCCAAAGAAGAGCAGTGTTATTTTAAAATTTAGAGTAATACTCACGCATCTTCTAACGTCCACCTGCAGACAGTGTTACACTGACAGGCATGTTCCTCCCTTGTTCATCTTGCGGGCAAACTGACAGGTCCCTGAGCCTGTTTCTAGTTTCTCAGACATCTGCTTTTTCTATAATCATTATAATTATTTTTGCTGGGCAGATGTGATGTGACCTTGGCTTTGGGCAAGCAGATCAAAATGTTCATAGAGGGAAAAGTAAGTACGATCCCATGGCAGAGAGATTCTTTAACTTTTTCATAAAAGATATAATTCTTATTTTAAAATCACAAAGAATTCCAATGAGAAAGAATTAGGAACAGAGGATTAGTCATCAGAGCTACTAGATAAATCCCAAGAACCTTTTTAGAAGAGAATGCCAGGCACAGACTGATTCCAAATATGAAGAAAGATTAATTTGAAAGGGTGGTGGTGGAAACTGGTTAAAGTTTAGAAAGGTCCAAAATATTCGTATAGAGAGTAGGAAGGCTTTGAAAGCATTGACCATAAGTTGGTGTCAAATTCACGTGAGGTAGAAGGAAAGATGAACCACTAAATCTGGATTTTATTTTCAGCACTTTTAGCAAAGAAAAATGAACTGGAAAGCAGAGAGAAAAATTAGAAATATTCCAGGGGAAGCCACAGTAACAACAGCTGATTAGTTTTAATCCAAGTACTTTCCATGATCCTAATAATAACTATAATAGTAATAACACCAACTATATGCATGTGGTTTCTGTCAGGTGTTGTTCTGAGGGTTTTACATGTTTCAGTCCTCATTCCAAACCCACAAGGTAGGTTTTATCTCTTATTATCTCCAGTTTGTACATGAAGAAACTCAAGTATGAGAAGTTAAACCACCACAATTTACCCGAGGTTATATAGAGTTCAAATGTGTCAGAGGTGAGTTAGCACAGGGTTCTAAGGTCTAGAGGTAGAAAATGGAATGTCCTACATTTGTTTATGGGATGAAAATGTTGCCAGAGGTTTCCCCAGAAAAATTTTCCAGAATTGGGTCTTTTAGGTACTTGGCCTGGAAGATAAAACCTCCATGACTGATTCATATCAAACAATATTTCCCTCTGAGTAGAGGAGCTCAGTGTCCTCAGAAAGACGTGCCCTCCCCAGGGAGGTGAACAGGGCCAGGCGTACTAGAAAGGGAGACAGAAGAGGGGGGCCCACAAACTGTTCTTGCTGTTTTTAACAATAGACATTAAACTTAGTTTACGGAAACATAATAGAAGGGGGGGAGGAAAACAATAGAAAGTAAAACCAAAGGGTTTGATAATTTCAGATAAATATTTCTTTAATACAGGAGTTTTATTAGTTTTTCTAAAATCCCCCCACATTAATAAATATAAAAAAACTTTAACAGACTGGGGCTTTTAGTTTTCTGTTTTCAAGTTTTACATACTTATTATATAACCTCTTCTGTGATAATTATCCTCTCACTTCTTAAAAATGTTATGTTTAAATGCAATAGTTACAAACAGCTTTTTAACATCCCTTAGTTATTTTATGTTAATAATCACTTAATTGGCTGAATTTCATCAATATGTTATCCTCCTATCATCATATTTAATTTCTTTCTGAATGTTCTTACTTTTCTGATTGTCCAATTTCCCGTTGGCACTGTCTGGGCTTACTTCCTTACATTTTTCTGACAGGGTCTGCCTCTTTTTTGTGAACTCAACTTTTCCTCCTCTCAAGAACTGTGAGTAATCCTGCTCAAATAACTATAAATGGATGACAAATTCTGCTTATTATACTTCTGTCATTCTGGAAGCTTCCATAATTACTCTCCAAGGCTGGATTTACTGATAGCTGAATGAGTATAAAAAGTGACCTTCTGAACATACAGGCAAAAATCTTCAATAAAATATTAACAAATCACATTTCACCCCATATAAAGAATAATTATACATCATCACTACGTGGGATTTATTCCAGATATGCGTGTCTGGCTCAACATTCCAAATTTAACTAATGTGATTTATCAACAGGCTAAAGAAGAAAAAAAGAAAAAACACAAGTGATTTTACCAATAGCTTCAGAAAAAGCATTTGACAAAATTCAATACCAATTCATAAAAAGACTTCAGGTAAGCTAGAAATAGAAGGGGATTTCTTAGGTTCAATGTAGAATATCTACAAAAAAAATCCATCGCTAACATTGACCTTGATGAACTTCAAACAGGGCATCTTTGGGAAGACCTGATAGAGAGTATCTGGTGGATGGCTGAGGGCCAGGCAGAAGTTCATAGCTGTACAATCTGGGAGTTCAACCACGGTTTTAGTAGAGAAACTTTGGTGAGTACCCCGGGAATTTATCTGAGGTCCCAAAAGAGCCATGCTGATGAGAAAGGATGCTATTCAAGACGCAAATTGAAAGCCGAATTTTCTCATCTTTAATAAATTCTAAAACCAAGACATGACAATTCAAGGTGATCCATCAGAATTTGACTACCTACCAGAGTAAAACTCAACAGTAACTATAGGAAGACGATATAGTTCATTTATTATGTGCATCACTTGTACTATCCAGTAAGAAAAGAAAAAAAAAAAAAAACTAACAAAAAACAAAAAACAACAACAACAAAAAAAACAATATATTTAGAAAGAGGCAGTGCGCAGTAATTGGTAATCAAAAAGAAATGATCAATAGAAACAGACTCTGAGGTGAGAGTCAATTACTATTGCTAGCAATGTGACTTTGGGGAAGAGCGCTTTCGTCTTCAGCATATAAAGAAATGAATCCCATAGATTGGCTATAAAAATTAAATTCATAAATTGCGTGGGGAAGCACACCCTATGATGGTCATGGTGAGAAAAAAAATGAACCCAATCAAACCACACACCAAACAATGAAAAAGAAGAAGTCCTGCTCCAACAGCAACTTACATTAACAATAACTCAGGAGTGTGGGTTGACCTTTACTTTGAGAGAAGCCGTGCAGTTTATTAATTAAGGGCATGGCAGGCAGAAAGAATGAGCTGTATGTGGCCTTAAGTAAATTTGTGAACTTCTCTGACCTTCAATTTCCTGATATATAATTGAGAATGATAATGGCATCTGTCTTGAAGATGTTGAGAGGCCACTAGAGAGTGGAAAACAACTAACTTTTAGCACAGTTTCTAATTAGCTGTGATCCCCCATGATATGGTGAGGCTGCTAACAAAAAAGTTCAAATGATAAGAGTTGGATTGATTGAATTAGAGGTAGTAAACTCCAGTGAACTATTCTGAAAGAATATGACGTGCTTTACGATGTACACTGACAGATATTTCTGATTAGTAAATATTGTATAGTCAAAACAGCTGGGGAAATTGACATTGCAAAATGAAGAATATAGGATGAGAAGCTATTGGGCCAAAGAGAAATCAGATTTATTCTGCAATGCTTCAAAGTCAGAGCTGTGACCAGTGAAAAATTCTCTGTGGAAGGCAGATTCTGACTCAGTATTAGGAAAGACTTTAAAACAATTAGCGCAGTCCAGTGATAAAGTGGTTTGATTTTAGTAGCTATTACCCTATCGCCCAAAACTTTTAAGCAAATACTGACTTATTTCTACTCAGGGTCATTATGTAGCAAATTTCTACACTGGGTAAGAAGTTGGACTAGGTGGCCTCTATATCCCTGCCAGCATTAAGATTTAAATTTATGGAAATTCCATCTATGGCATCCCCACCCCAATTGTACTCAGCAGCTTAAGTTTTTTTTTCCATGTGGATCAAATAGATATAAATTCCTCATTATTTTGAGGTGAATCGAAAGGAAAACAGCATACTCACGAGCACAACAATAAATAGTTCATCATGCATCTTAGTAACACAAGTCAGAACAGTAGGCAACTTCAACTTCAAAGGGTATCATACCATTGCCAGAATTGCTCCGAAGAAGCCAGTTGCTTCTGGAAAAATACATTACATTTCCCGGCTTGGCAAACTGAGCCTTGTGATTGCCGTCCAGGGAGATGCAAAAAAAATGGGTTTATAGGAGGCCATAAAAAACTAAGGCACTGAGATTCTGAAAATGGGCCAATGTCTTCACTGTGATTCAGGACCCAAAAAGGAATGGGCTGCCATCCCTGTGAAAAAGTGAGACAACTTTAGCTACCCACTTTTTAGAAAATCTAATGAAAGCGATTAAAGACTATTACTTGATCAAATGTTCTGCAGAATTCTTCTGTGAAAGAATTCCACAGAACTGAATCTTGAGTTGATGTTTTTGTCTTTAAAGTTACAGGGAGGAAGAAATGGAGATTATTTGCATGGCTTCTCCAGGGAATGTCAGTCAGCAAGAGCGATGATGCCTATGATATAACTGTATCTATGTGACCTGATATTATATTCTGTGTTCCCCAACCCCTGGGCCATGGACCGGCCTGTTAGGAATCAGATCATACAGCGGGAGGTGAGAGGTGGGCGAGCCAGTGAAACTCCATCGATATTTACAGCCATGCCTCATCATTGGCATCACTGCTGGGGCCCCAGCTCCTGTGACATCTGCAGTGGTGACAGTAGATTCTCACAGGAGCATGAACTCCATTGTAAACTGTACACACTTTGAATCTAGGCTGTGCACCTCTTAGGAGAATCTAATGTCCATCCCACACTCCATGGAAACCTGTCCCTGATCCCCAAAATGTTGAGGACCATTGGCTAGACTTATGTTACTCTAGGAACAAGGCCACATACCTGTGGAACTTGTTTGGAGACCTGCCTTTTCAGGCAAAGGAATACCCATAACACAGTCCCTAAAACTCTTCCAGAATTTTGGCATTCTAAAAATGCATCTTGTCTTCTACATGGAATTTCTCTCTCCCTATATTCCTTCATTAAATAATTTTTTATTGTGTCTACTATATTTGAAGTTCTTTTGAAAGTGTTTAGAATTCAGAAATGAAAATGTGCAAGAACTCATCTTTGTCTTTTACAGATACAAAAAGTAGTACTGATCTCAAGTGATTTTTAAAAGCCTATAATTAATTTTTTAAGATATAAGAGATACACACCTGTAATGCAAAGTTTAATCTAACACAAAGACCAATATGCTTTAAGATAATTCACAAAGCAGGATGATGTTAGCTTGGGGTCTTCTCACAGAAGATTGGATCATATCTCTTCCCCTTCTTGGCCCATCTTCAGTCCTTAGACACTGTCTTACGGACCTTTTGGGTGTTATACCAAAGTAAAGATGAGCTGATCCTTCTTCTTTACTTTAGAGAAATAACGTGGTCTGTCCAGCTGAGTATCTGATAGTCCATCATGATCCAGATAAATCAGTTTAAGATTTTCAAATTCTTAAGCCAACTCCTTCAAGTAACCTTTGTTTTAATCTACCAAGGCTTGAAGAAAATTATTATTTATTGCAGAAAATATATGAAAAGGATAAAGAAGGAAATAATTATTAGCATATATTCCACATGGTATATCATCAAATCCTCTTATAAAGCATTTAAAAATGGAATATATTACCTACCCTCCCCATTGGACTTTCTGAATCAGTAGATATGGTAACGGCTTCTATGAATCTGCATATTTTTTTCTCTGTACTTGTACCTCACAGGTACATTTTATTCTGACAATTATCTATCTAGGCTTAGCAACAGGGGTTTTTAACCCTGAGTTCAATTTAGTATCACACAGGGAGCAGTTGAAAATGGTTGTGTCTAGGTTGCACTCCAGATCCCCTTGTATATGAAATTACACCTGTATCCAGGCTACAGCCATAGGGTTGAGTAGTTGTGACAGAGACTTTCTGGCACAGAGGCCAAATATACGTACTATTTGGCCTTTTATAGAGAATGTTGCTGACCACTGGTATAGAAAACTATCATAATGAATCAAACATAGGTGAATAACTTCTTACAACTATATATCTGCCTCAAATTTACCAGTCTTTCACTTCACAACTTATGGTGGAGAATTGAAGGTGGGGGAGCACTATTTTCTCTGTTCAATTTCTAGGAAAAATCATTACCGGCTCCTTTCCACCTTCCAAAACAAATAAGTAACTGGCAAAAGAATTGAGAAGTCTTAAAGGTTTTGAGGTTGATCACAGCTGTCTTTTGTTGAAAGTGGCCAAAAGGCACAAAGTTGCTGTGAAACAGGGCAATTAAGTTTTAGTGATCTGTTATACAGCCTGGTGGTGGCAGTTAATAATTATGTATTGAATATTTCAAAACTTCTAAGAAAGTAGATTTTAAAAACTCTCATCACAAGAACAATGATAAGAAGATGAGGTGATAATATGCTAATTAGCTTGATTTAATCTCTCTATGATGTATACATGTATTAAAACATCACATTTTATCCTAGAGGTATATACAATAATTATTTGTCAATGACAAATTTAAAAAATTATTTTAAAAACCAGAGAAGCCTATTCGTTCTGAGCTTTGGAGTAGTCTTTTGGCTCCCTGTCAATATCACTAGTATCTGAAACTGCTCATTGCTTTTTGAATGTGCTGAGATTTTCTACATATTGGTTAAATATTTAGGAATATATTTTTTGAGTAGGTATTAAACTTGAAACTCTTCCTACAATGATGACAACAAAAACAATCCACAGCTGCACAATAGCCAACGTCGTTGCCTTTTAATTAAATATAATTTAATGGGTGTTTAGAAAAAAAAAAAAAATGCCACCTGGGGAAGAACATTTAATTAGTTCCAAAAGAACAGAAAGTCAAAGACTTTCACATTAGTTTTTATCTCTTCTGTAACAAATTACCGCAAAATTAGTGGCTAAAAGCAACACAAAGTTTATGACTGCACGGTTCTGTAAGTCGGAAGTCTGACATGGGTCTTCTTAGGCTAACGTGGAGGTGTGTGTTTCCGGAGACTCCAGGAAGAACCTGCATTCCTTGACTTGTGAACCTCTCTCTCCATTTTCAAACATCACTTTTCTTCATGTGGCATTCCTCTGACTTAATCTTCTACTTGTAAAGGCCCTCATGACTACATTAGATTGTCCCAGAGAATCCAGGATAACATCTTTGTGTTGATGTGCCACCTTAAATCCATTTGCAACCTTAATGTCCCTTTACATGTAGGGGTAACACATGCACCAACCATATTCTCAGGTTTCAGGAATTGAGACATAGGCATCTGTAGGGGCTTGGATTCTGTCTACCCCAACTCCAACTGTGCTATTTTGGGAGGGGAGCAGGCAATAAGTGAAGCTACCCACCTGGAGACTTCTTTCCTTTTATTAAGAAATTTGCCATTTTCTGACTCTGGGTAAAAGCAGGACCTCGACTCCCACCAGAGAGGCATCATCTCCCACCCTTGATGTCTTGAGCACCGACAACTATAGTCACCTGCTCTTGATTATGAATTGTGGTGGAGTGCTTTAGTTATACATGTAGGGCACCCTACATTATTCATAGTGGCAAGGACAATAGTGACAGTGAGAATGATTGGAAGGTGTGATGAAATTAGTGGCACCAGGAATCTAGACGTGGTGGGCTTGGGCATGTAATGATGGCAAGGTGTGGTACCAACAAAGGTCACCCAGTGAGAATTCTCGAGGGGTGATTGCACTCCTGCCTTTCTCTATCTTAGATAAGACTCAGGTTAATTGCTATATTGATTATGAACCATTTTTGGCACCTAGTTCTTTAGGCTGAATACTACCTGTATGCCTGTAATTGATTTTTCTTCTTGAATTACACATAATCTGGTTCTCTGGGTTGTGACCAAGAATCATTGCTGATAAAGATTCTTCTAAGGAAGATCCTCTAGGAAAATTGTATTTTCTGTGGCGTACAGTCTGTAACATAGCCTACCTTAAAAGTTAGAAAACTGGGGGCGGTGCCTGTGGCTCAAAGGAGTAGGGCGCCAGCCCCATATGCCGGAGGTGGAGGGTTAAAACCCTGTAAAAAAAAAAAAAAAAAGAAAGAAAGAAAAAAAGTTAGAAAACTGGGACCAAAGAATGAGTTGTAGAATAATAGCACAGGTTAAGTGGTCAAGTAGGAATTAATATCTGCTAATCTACTGGGACATCTCTTTATGAGCTTGAGAGAAGAATTAAGACATAGGTTTTAGGACAATGGTAGAACTAGACTTGGGGTGAGCATCCACGGATGTCAATTTAGCATTCCTTCATGGAGGAAACCTGGGGAGAAGGGCGACTTGATGTTACTGCCTCATCCTTGGTAATCACTTGAGTCATAGGAGAAGGTCTACATTTGGAAACACGGTGAGCAGAATCCAGCTATGTGCAGTCAAGTGGAAGATCACAGCTTTGCTACAGGGTCCATAGAGCCTCCTTGGTTCCCAGGAAACCAGGCCACAATGCCCGGCTCATGGTTTGAGGCAGTGAGTGGGGAATGAGAAAGTACCTGGGCACTTTTGGCTCACACAATATCAAAGGAGGAGCTGCCATGGACGGGTTCTGGTCAGT
This sequence comes from Loris lydekkerianus, assembly GCA_963574355.1. NCBI lineage: Eukaryota > Metazoa > Chordata > Mammalia > Primates > Lorisidae > Loris > Loris lydekkerianus. The sequence continues at coordinate 50,064 of CAUYPK010101067.1, read as the reverse complement.
GGAACGGCTGATTGCAGGCAGTTGGCAAACAGATTTTTCTCATGCTTCGGTTATCACTACGAAACTGAGCCAAGTTGAGCTTTAGGAAGAAGGAGGCTTCTGCTTCGTTTGGTCAGGCTGTGAACTGCAGATTACTGATGTGCTCCTTGCTTCCTCAGTACCTCGACACATTCGCATCTGAGGACGACAGAAGCTGGGCAGAACATTCTCAGTAGACTGAAAAAAAGACTCAGAAAATGCTCTTCTAGCATTCAAACTTCAAGGTCTTTTCAGAACACTATGGCCTCCTGGACTTGGTACCTGAATACCGTTGGATTCAAGCATGTCAAAAAACACTCTAAACATTTTCAGAAATCTCACACATAGAGTTCATAGCATATTTCTTTCTTTCTTGATTAAATCATAGCTGTGTACATTAATGCAGTTGTGGGGTATAATGTGCTGGTTTTATACACAATTTGAATTATTTTCATCAAACTGGTTAACATAGCCTTCATGGCATTTTCTTAGTTATTATGTTAAGACATTTATATTCTACATTTAGTAAATTTCACATCTACCTTGTAAGATATACCATCATAGCATAAATAACAACAATAACAAAATAAAATGATAATTTATATCAAGAAGGTAAGAGAAAGAAAGCGTAGCTAACCGTGGAGAAAAGAAGCTATCGGTTTAGCAGTCAACAAACTTGGTTTTAGTTATGTCATGACTTAACTTCACCTGGAGCCACAGGGTTAACACCACCCTGGGGGAAGATTGGCCCAGGGCAGGTGCACACACGTCCAGTGACCAGAGACTACAAAATTCTTAAATCCCAATCATGTGTTCCTCAGCCTCTACAAAGCAGTGTTTTTATTTTCTTTGTTTTGTTTTGACACCGTGGGATTCTCTGCCTTTTTTTGGCATGGGTTTTCCCTGGTTGTGTTTTCAGGATACTCTGAAGGACATGAACAATCACATTATAACAGAAAGGACACAGTCCTCATTCACATTCCCATTAGGTTAAATGCACCTCGATTATGTTTCTGGTTCCCCTGTTGTTTGTTGTTATTACTCTTCCTGTATTTGTTCCCAGACACCTTAGGAAGGTGGGTAGAGGAAGGAGAGTTGGTAAGTGGGGGCAGAGAACTTTGCCTCGTTTCCTGTGTTAAACTTATTAAAGTTAAATTTGATCCCAAGGCTGGCACTTTATTTTCACATCTGCTGCGTTTGTATTTTCATCTGTGTATGTAAATGCTTGGTACACATGCGTAATCTCTCCGTACTCAGGCAACATTACATAAATTGTGATAATTCACCTTCAATATCAAAGGACTTCTTTTTATATCCCCACAGGGTCCCACCTTGTAGGCTTAGGGTGATTCCTTGGAAGTACATCTGCTATTTATACCATGAGAACAATTTCCAAAAGAATTTTATTTACCAGGATTCTCTCTGTCTCTATTTCTCAGTGCGTGTGAGTGTGTGTGTGTGCAGGCGCGAGCGTTGTGTACAGCATGTCACCTGGACTTTCAGGAATAGCCCAGTGGCACGGGATTTTATAAGAGGGCATTTTTTAATCTGTGTTTTGTACCGGCACTGTGACCAGGAGGGGCAAACTTCTCTTGCAAAGGTCAGATAGTACATATTTTTAGCTTTTCAGACGGTATGATCTCTGCTGCAACTACTCAGATAGGACACGGCCGGGAGAAAGAAGCCCCAGACACTTCCCGAAATGGGTATCTACGTTCTTTTATTTCAGTCTTTATTTTATTTGTTTCTTTTTATTGATTGTTTCCTGCGCAGAAACTGTTTAGTTTAATATAGTGTCGTTTGTCTCTGTTAGTTCTTGTGGCCTGTGTTTTTAAACCTCAAATAGTTCTACTTTTAATTTCACACGTGTTTTGTTGAGATACTTTGTTTTAGTACAGATTGAGTCAAAGTCCTAAGTGGGCCTTTCACTCTGGCAGTCTGCCCTCTACCCACTGGGTGCGAATTGACTCATTCTCTCCTTCCCCTGCCTCATTTAAATATATATATATATTTTTCAAAAAGAGGTGCCACATTCTGTAGTTTAATGCAGTTTCCTGACTTTTCAACTCCAGTAGGATATGGCTCTCCAAGCATTTATGTATACATATATACACACATACACATATATGTGCACATTATATACATGCATATATACATATATAATGTATACATTTGTATAGTATGTACATGCTATGTACATGCTATGTATGTACATGCATATAGTATGTAATATGTATATATAATATGTATATGTATAAATGCATGTATATATATATATAAAATATGGAAAGGTTTTCTTTAAATTGGAGCTTTATGAAGAAATAAAAAAATAAGGTAAAGCAAAATTATAGATTATTTGAACTTCACATAAAGTACCTTCTATCATAAGAATTAGGCACATTTATTAAAAAACAAGCAAAGTATATAGAGCTGATTTTAGAATTAGTTTTCTTCTTTAAGTAACTAGGGCCAGCTCTTACCATAGGTGATAAATTGATTGACCCTGTACATTAAAGCTTTCTGACCCACACATTTTGGTGAGGACAGTTGCTGGCATCCGTATAATTCTTATTGATCATTTTTAATCTTTGCCTGTTTATTGCTGAAACAAAGGCAGCATTGATGAGCACTGCAGGACTGTGATCCTTTTGGCTACTATAGTATCTCTATTGAATTAGCGTTTAGTGGTTATTTGTATTCTAAGGATAAGCTGGGTGGATATAGCGTTTTAGTTGGCAAATCTACTTTCTTCCTGAAAACAGAGTTGAATATAAAATCCTCATGCTATGGAAACGTTATATCTGACAGGTAAGAGTGTTCAACTCTTCCCAAATCACACCATTTTGCATGCAAATGGAAGGTTGAAAAACTGCTCTTCATTACTTAATGTCTAATAAGTGTTTTATCTCCTTTCCCAAAGTCTTCTCCCAACTAGATACCACCACCTAGACCTTGGTACAAAGCGTAGATCAGGAGCACTGGCAGCCTCAGGCACCTTGTCAGGCGTGCCCAATCTCAGTGAGTTTCCCCAGTTACTCAGATGCTCATTAAAGATTCAGAAGCACTGGTCTAAATAATCCATATGCCCAGCTATCTTAATGTCAATATTAGACACGATGTGGTGTAAATAATAAATGAATGAAGAAAGGAATGAATGAATAAATATTTAATGATTAAATGGACGAATGCCTCTGTGCATATGTATGATTCAATGTGGGGATGATTGGATAGTTTTGCTGAAATACATAATCAAGTTTAAAGAGTGTCTATAGATTTTATAAAGGTGTAGTGGAGAAATTATACCTCCAAGTACTAAACTGTACAGACCAGCACAAACGTGTAAGACTACCCTAACACTATTAATCATCTCTTGACATATGAAAAATAATACAGAGAGCCCAGTCAATAGATTCACAGAAAGATGTTTCAAAACATGCATTCATTTGTTCTGTGCATAGCTTAAAACTCTTAGTCTTCACTGGTAAGATGTGTGGGAAAGTGTTCTTAAAGGACATCGGTTGGCGTCTACACAGGTTATTGTGTGTGAGAACGCTTCCAACTATTGTTCCTTCCGTGTGAATTGAAGAGTGTTTTCCTGTGAGTATGCTTGTTTGAGGGTTTTTCTCTCTCCCTCCCTCCCTCCCTCCCTCTTCCCCTCTCTTCCCCTCTAACTTACACACACACATGCACACCATCATGAAATCCACACAACTTTCAATCTTTTTTTTTATCCTGGTTTGTAGAACCCAATATCTCCACCTTGAAGTATAACGTGGAGATCTTGGCTCAACAGTGCAGTCGATTGAAAAATGTCAGTTTGAAGACATGACATTTCATTCCTTTGGGAAGAAAAGTACGTGTTGTCCGTTTCATAAATACCATGATCTCCAAAAACAGATTGTTCCTCTTGATGTAAGTGCACATGAGGGCTGGTGTTAGGCAAAATGTAGTTCAGTGGCATATATAAAACTCTATTAAGTTTGGCCCTGGGGGGGGGGAAAAAAAACTGCAACAACAAAAAAAAGAATCCAATTAAGGTGCGTGTGTCTCAGAGGAGTAGGGCGTCAGCCCCATATGCTGGAGGTGGCGGGTTCAAACCCAGCCCTGGACAAAAACTGCAAAAACAAAACAAAACAAAAACAAACAAACAAAAAAAAAGCACTTTGTTAAGTTTAAAGGTACGGAGTTAATTCTGAAAGCTTTGGGGAACACCGGATTAAGGGGTAGCTAGAGGGGCAATTCCTAGGGCATTCCAAAGCTTACCTTGATTGCATTAGTCATATTTGTGATACAAAGTATATTTTCAGGGTGTTTAGTTTTCAAGTTCAGACCTTCTTGAGATTCTTTATACAAAATGATAAAAGATTAGAAACAGCTAATCTCCAGCACATTCACAGTTGGCTGAAAAGGGAATTCAGATTTAGAATAAGATCAAATAATTAACAATTGTTCAGGTCATTTCTACTTACAGGGGAATTCAGTGGGAGTTGAAAAGAGGTAACTTAAAAACAAAACTGAACTTTTGCTGTTGATAAGGGTAAAGAATGGAGCCAAAGTCTGTATCTTACTTTGAAAACAGAATCACATATTTAAAATATAAATATTAATCACATGCCTAAAAAAACACAGTTTACATGGAGGCACTGCTTTTATATTTCTTGGAGAATATTTGATTTTCTAGCACAAAGACATTAGGTAATTTTAACAAGTTGTCTAGATTTCTAAACTTACATTAAGTGCAATATAAATTCATAAAAACAAGCCAGAATTAATAAACAATTCAAGCTAGAATATGGCAACAGCCATAAATCCTGTAAGCAATGTTAGATATCAAAACTATTCAAACCTAAAAGGAAATAACATTTTTTTTCATTAATTCAGATTTAAAATTGGCCTCAATGAATGCAAAGGAGAATATGCAAAAGCTAGTAAAGTTATTTAATGTTGACACTGTAAATGGATGGAAGCCTTTCAGAAATATACTTTAAACTGCATTTCTGTAATTTATTCTAAAATAAGAAAAAAATACAGAAAGTGGCTTCATATAGCATCACAGATAGTGGGAATAGTGAGAAGCAGCAAAATTCCTCACATGAGAACTAATAAATTCAATAAATTCTGCAAAACTATTGGAGTGATCATTATGTACACATTATGTAATAATATGGAAAATGCTTTGACATTAAAACTATGAGAAAAGAAAGCTGAATTAATAAAGGTTAAATACTTAGAATAAGTATTTTTAAATGCACAAACCATATATGAGGAAAGATATTAAACACTTCTGAAAGACAGAGAGTAGATTTATTCAACTTAAACTAATGGAAAAGCATTCTTTGTTCTTGATATGAAAATTCAACATTAGAAATACATCACAACTTCCTATGTTACTTTGTACATTCTATAAATTTAGCAGGTTGTTTATAGAGTTGGATAAACTGATAATAGCTTATTTAGACAAAAAACATAAAAATGTCCAGGAAAGGCTCAGGTGCCTGTAGCACAGTGGTTACAGTGCCAGCCACATACACTGAGGGTGGTGGGTTTGAACTTGGCCCAAGCCAGCTAAAACAACAATGACAACTGCAACAAAAAATACAGGCATGTGGTGAGCGCCTGTATCCCCAGCTACTTGGGAGGCAGAGACAAGAGAATCACTTAAGCCCAAGAGTTGGAGGTTGCTGTGAACTGTGACACCACAGCACTCTACTGAGGGTAACATAGTGAAACTGTCCAAAAAAAAAAAAAAAAAGTCCAGGAAAATATATACAAAACTAACACAAATGATCAAGAGGATTAGTTATAATCAGATATACGATAAAGCTTCCATAAGTAAAAATTACCAGTGCACAAATAGACAAGTAGAACAGTCAAAAAGATAGAAAGTTCAGAAACAGACCCAAAACATATGCAAATTTTGTACGAGATAAAGAACAATTTCAAATCTATGTGGTGAAGAAGGTTTCTTTGAAAAAATGGTGTCATCATCAGTAGGGTAAACATTTGGATTAAATCAATACAAGACTAAAACTCAACTGGATCCAGGATATGAAAGAAAGAGGAAAGGAAAGATTGGAGGGAGGCAGGTAGAGAGGGAAGTGGGGGAGGAAGGAAGGAAGGAAGCAAGGAAGGAAGGAAGGAAGGAAAGAAAAAAAGAAAGAAAAGGAAGAAAGAAGCTATGCAAGTAATAGAAGAAAATACAGATAAAATAATTTTCAACCTTGGGGGGCAGGGGAAGAATCCAAAGGTTATAAAAGAAAAGTTTGGTAAATTTGACCACAATAAATGAAAGCACTATAAACAAAAGGCTATGCTTAAACTGGGAGAAATGCTTTCAATCTGTATTAAGGACAAATGACTACTGTTCTGTATTAAGTATTAAAATATGACAAAAATTTAAATGAGAGACAAATATTTTAGAGGGAAATAAACTTGTAGAAAGAGGACAAGGATGTGAACAGAGAATTCACAACACAGAGATGTCTGAGAAAATATTGCAATTTAGCCCTAATTAAAGAAATGTCAATGAAAACACTGAAAGGCCACCTTCTATCCATTATATTAGCTAACGTTGAAATAGTGTCACATACCAATATATGATCCAGAATTGTGCTTCTTGGTATTTACGCAAAGGAGATGGATGCTGATGTTCTCTCAAAACCTGTGCATGATGTTTATTTTGGCTTTACTCCTAATTGCCAAAATGCAGAAGCAAGCAAGGTTTTCTTCAGTAGGGAAATGGGTAAATAAACTGTGGTTCATCCAGACAATGAAATGTCTTTTAATGTTAAAAAGAAGGAGGATTGTAAGCCATGAAAAGACATGGAGTAAACACGAATGAACATTGCTAAGTGCAATCGGCCAATCGGAAACCATTTAATTCAATAAGGCAGTTGTCACTTATCACACTGTATCATTCCAACCACCTGACATTCTGGAAAAGACAAAACTAAGGAGACAGGAAGAATATCAGTGGTCAACACAGGCGTTGTGAGGAGGGAGTTTTTAGGGCAGCGACTGTACCCAAATGATGGATACATGTCATTATATATTTGTCCAAATCTACAGAATAGAAAACACTGAGTGAACCCAAATGTGAGCTATGATCTGGGGTAGTACCACATAATGCTGTATTCATGTAAGTAATATAAGTGCCTAAGTTCTAACAAATATACCTCACAGGTGTACTGCCAGTGAGGCAGAGGATAATACAATACATGGGAAGTCTCTGTATTTTGTGTCAAATTTTGCTGTGATCCAGTAACTGCTCTAAAAAGCAAAGTCTATTAAAAAACAGCAACAAAAAGTATCTCAGTGTAGTTTGTTGGAGAGGCTACTGGGAAAACAACATTGCCAAGCTTTGCCCACAGGAAGGAAAATTTGCATCGTCTAACAAAACTACGTATGCACTTGTCTCTTGACCCAACAGTTCCATTTCTGTCAATCTACCCTAAAGATACACATATAGGAATCTACCCTGAAAATACACACGCCAAGGTTATTCCTTGCAACTTGTTTTCTAATTGCAGAATATCACAAAAACTTAAATGTCTACACCTAGAACAATGATGGTATGAATGAACATCAATAGCACCTGGCTTAATTAAATATGATGGAACTGTTAAACATGCAAGATCTCTTTACCAAGAATAATGTGTTCCTCTTCCACCCTGGTTAATACAAAGGATGTAAAGTCTCCATCCTTTTTCATGGCTGAATAGTATTCCATGGTGTACATATACCACAGCTTGTTAATCCATTCCTGGGTTGGTGGGCATTTGGGTTGTTCTCACGTTTTGGCAATTGTAAATTCTCTGTGGGCTAATAGAGAATGATGTCCAAGATAAAGTAATATAAAAGATGCACACAATGTTATTATTACCTAGTGTATGTTACCCTTCATGTAATAAAAAAGGGGGAATAAGAAATGACACAGGGCTCTTCTCATTTGCCAAAGGAAATACAGAGAAGATAAACCACAAACTAAAATGTTTGCTTATTTTCAGAGGAATCGTTGATAGAAGTGGTAAAAGGAAGGGTGTAGTACGGATGAGGACATAGTTGCACACTCTTGCATGCACTTGTTTGGTTACCTCTGACTCTTAGCAGTAAGGTTTAACATCTCCCCTCAACTCATCAATCATTAGAATCAACCACAATTAGGGCAAGAACCCCAAAATGTAAAAAACAGCACTACCTGAGCCTACCTGTATGTATATTGTAAATGAATTACAAAAACAACGTGAAGGAATGAAAAAAACAATAACTAAAGCAAGTAACTTTTGAAACAAGGTTGCAGTTGGGCACTTCTCACACAGGCGAGAGTTGGCGAATCCCAACAGCTTCCAGTGAATATCATATATGTATCGAATCCCAACAGCTTCCAGTGAACATCACATACATATACATGTGTGCATATATTCACATATACTTACCCACACACAATAAATGAACGTGTGTTCCTGTATTTGGGGGTCAGCACATACACATGCATTTCCTAGCTCTGTCTGCTGAGCGGGCTAGGAAGCAATGAAACTTCAGTAAAAGTTAGCACACCAGCACCTGGATCTTAGTTCCTACACACCATTCCCCAAAAGAGCCAGGACTCCTTCCAGAGCAGTCGATTTCCAGAAAATATAAGATGAGGCTGGAGCAAAATGCAATACCAGAAATAAGGGCATATTCTGAGAAGGGCGGCATATCAAAATAACACAGGAGCCATCATGAAGGGGGTCCTACTGGCTAAATATAGAACAATCTGAACAACAAAATAAATAATAGTATTGGATTATAACCCATAGAACAAGATAAATATTCATGAGCCCACACTAATCTAAATAATTGAATGAAAAAATAAATGGCAGAAAAGAATCAGTTATTTCTCATAGAAGAATTCTATTAATACATACAAAAAGAGAAAAAAAATGGAAAATTACCTTTGGACCAACACCATAGTAATTATTGCAGACAAGATCCGCCAATGCATGCTAAAATACTTGAGCACTCTTTTGAAGAGAAGAGGATATTTGGAGAGCCTCAAAGTATTTTCCAGGGTATTTATTATCTCCCCTACAAAACAAAGTACAAACAGTAACTTTGCAGGGAATAAAACCGGTAGATAACAACTTAATACAGAGCTAAGGTTAACCTCACCAATTGTAAGACATAACGCCGTGAGCCCCATGACATCATGCACCAAAAAAGGACAGAATTCTACTTCTGTGATGTTTCTGCTAAAAGTGCAGAACCTCATCCTAAGCATGAAAGAACTTCAGAGAACACCTAATTAAGAGACATTATACAAAATAAGCTGCCCAGTAGTCATCTAAATTGTCAGGGTCTTGAAGACAACAAAATACTGAAACATTGTTACAGATTGGAGGTGACCAATGAAACACGAGAGATAAATATAATGTTGGATTCTGAGGTCAAGCATAATACTCCTAATATGACAGCTAGTTCCCCCCCAGTAAAATTTATTCTTTGCCACTTTATACGTGACAAGGGTTAATCATTATGTCACGTCATACAATGATTAAATTAATGAAGCACATCTGGATCAAAGCAAACCTCACAGAGCCCAGCTTTGATTCCATGAACGCAAAGTAAGGGGACTTGGGCGGGGTGATTAAGAGGTGGGGGACAGTAGAGAGCCAGTTAAGGGGATTTCATTTGCCAGTGATTAAATGTCATTTTCCTTGAGTCAAGCAATTCTCATTTTATTCTAGTGTCCTGGGAGTCATAATGAAGTTGGGTTTTGTTTGTTTATTTGTTTGTTTGTTTTGTTTTTTTCATTTGGGGGAATTATTTTTTTGATCCGATGAATAATTCTCAATCGTCTTCTTTCTAAAGCATTGTGCAATTTCGAAATAACCATTTTTCAAAATTAGGCTGACACTGACAATTCCTTCTGGTTGGAGTTTCCGGAATCACCCACAGAAAGATGGGTGCTCTGCCAAGAGCCCGCCTGGGAGACTGGCCTGTGCATCCTGGGCGGCAGAGGATCCACGTCCTCAAAGGAGGCTCAGGATAAGACCTGCCCATTTGCTTGGGAGTAAGCTGATGGGTAGGTGTTCTGACCCTCACAGGGATATTCCCTCGAGGGCCAGACCAGGGGGCTTACAGCTTTTGGGCTTTTGGTGTTGCTGGGTGGCTGGGTACCTAGTGGGTCCGACTGGTGCTCAGGCAGTCCAAGGACTCGGTGGGAAGGTTCAGCAGGTGAATGTGCTTGGCTAGCTCCTGCACGTGCCGCCCACTGCCGTAGTCATCCCTGGGGGTGGTGGAGCTTTTGAAGGGGCAGCTGTTCTTAATCAGGAGCACCTGTCAGCAGGACTGAGCCTGGGCACCCTTCAGGTATGTGCAATGGGCCTGCAGTCGTCGTAAGACCCATCTTCTCTTAGGGAGGGACCTATGTGTTGGGAGCTTTGGAGAACATCTGGGGTGTTGGCCAAGCTTGGTACTTATCTCCAAACTCAGTGGTGTTAGAGAAAGACACGTCTAGCCCAGAGGGCCTGGCTGGAGGTTTCCAGCTCCTGGCAAGCTTCCTGTGAGGCCCAGGTAGGACTCTGTGTGTGGTGAGGCTTTCAAAGGGGATTTCCCAGGACTTGAACTTCTCTGCCTCATGCACACGCTTCTCCACAGGGTGGGCCACCGAGCTATCTTGTAGTCAGTCAGATCTTCTAGGGTGTGTGGCAGAACCTTGGCACGCAGAGGCGAGCAGCTCGTGTGGTCACAAGGCCTTTACGGGGTTGGCATCCTGGTGTGTGGTTCTGCTGGCCGCTAGCTGTGTTGCGCACCAAATAGCTATTGTCTGGGTTGGTTCCAAGGTCAAGTTCAGCTTTATATAGGTGGGCAGACATTCCATCTTGTTACCACATGCATATTTACTGACCTGAGGTTTGATGAGGTCCATTCGACAGAATAAGTGTAATCTTGTCTGTTGTAATCAAATCCACATCCTCTTCACTTGGGACAAATGGCTTGTCCTGGCAGACCGTCCCTGGTACCACTTGGTGAGGCCCCAAATCGCTCCTTGCTGTGGTCAGGCCTTCCATTGGAATGGACCCTTTCTGCTTCTCCCGCCTGGGCTTGAAGGACCTTCTGGGCAGGTAAGAGTGACAGACAAGGTAGTTCTCCATGTATTTGTAGAGAAGACGTGCTTTCTCTGCTCTACCGAAGGGAGAGATGGACAGTGGTGCCGCCCACAGGAGCACAACTAGCAGATGCATTGCCTCTCCGCAGGGGCCACCCGGAGAGGCCTGACGTCCCGCACAGCAGCCCCTGCAGCATCGGCAGCCACCTCGTGGACCCCAAACTCTTGAATCCACACCTTGTTTTGATCATCTTAATGACCATATAAGAAGTTAATGTTAAGGGATGCCGAATGAACTGTTTGTTTTATTTTTACAACTTTTCTGTAAGTTTAAAATGACTTATAGAGTAATAAGAAATTTAAAAAATGAATCAATACTATGATTTATCAGTTCTATGGCTGAGTAAATAATTGATATTTAACATTTGGACAAAAACATCAAGAGAACATAAAGAATTGAAACAGATGTTGAAATCACAGGCATATATATATATATATATATATATACACACACACACACACATAGATAGATAGATAGATAGATAGATAGATAGATAGATAGATAGATAGATATTTTCTACACACATGTATTTATTTATGTATCTATATATGTCTCCATACTGGCTATGGCCAGCTCATGTCCAACATTGCTCCTGGCACTATTTCCATAAATGACGGGAACATTTACATGTAGAAACCAGTGAGGATTCTGGAAATGCAAGCACATACTTTATAGAATCACAGTACGGGACTTGACGTTTCTTAGGGAGCCTTAGAAAAACTTTGGCTGATACAAGATTTCACATGTATAATTAAATAATAACCGTTGGCCCTGAATATCCTTTAATCTTCCCTCTGCCACTCTCATTTTAAGCATCATCTGACTCACTCTGTACCTTCCTTTTCTGAAACGGGTTTCATGCACTTTTTATCTAAGCTGTTTCTCATTCTTGCAACTCCTTCAAACCTACTATTCATTGAAATATTGCCACGAGGGACTCTCTCACTATAATAAGAGCTGAAAGTGCATTTTAACTGTCAACCTCATACTAAGTACATCTTTATAAAGAATTAATTATAATTAATGATGGATGGTCCCTACGATATTTATTAATGTAGATCTTTGCAAGGAGAGGTAATTATTTCCTATTTGCCACAATAAAGCATATCTACATAATAAAAAAGCTCATATTGCTTCCTTTTCTTTGGAAATCCTGTTTTTCTTCCCAGAAAAGAGAGAAAAGTAGTAGAATTTTCTTTTTTTAGGAAAAGTGAAGCCTGGGATGTTAAAATTCACAGTTTATAAAATCAGAAACATTTCAAAGAAAGCGAAACACAAAATCAATTTCTGTTTCCTCCCTCAAAAATACCCAGTGCTTATTTCTCCTGGTAAAAAGAGGGAGAGTTACTTAAGTGAGAGGAGAGTGTGTTCCCATAGCTCCTTCACTCACACCACATGCTCCACCCACACTCCTGCCCAAAGGCTGGGGTTGCACTGCATGTGTAAGTGCTACAACTTGCAATCTATTTCTGTAGATGGTTTCTGGGTTGTTTTACATTAGATTTTGCTGCCTCTTGGCCACCTGGATGGTAGGAAAGTCATTTCACTGGCTGGGAGAGATGAGAGCCTCTATTGCCCACAATACGTATCATTCAATATAAAGTGCTACGGTCGTTTGCAAAATTATGTACGCCCAAATGTAATGGAATTTCTTTCTTTCGTCAAAATTATTTTTTTCTTTTCTTTTTTTTGGGATAGTCTCACTTTGTTGCCCCTGGTAGAGTGCTCTGGTGTCATAGCTCACAGCAACCTCAAACTCTTGGGATCAAGCAATTCTCTTGCCTCAGCCTCCCAAGTGGCTGGGACTATAGGCCCCCACCACAACGCCTGGCTACTTTTAGAGATGGGTCTCGATCTTGCTCAGGCTGGTCTTGAACCCATGAGGTCAGGCGATCCACCCACCTTGGCTTACCAGAGTGCTAGGCTTACATCTTTGGTCAAAATCCTAACCTTACCTAACTCCTTTACATTCCTGTGCAACAGTGAACTCCTTCTTATCTCTGCTCCCTTGGCACTTGTCATTCCTTCTGCCAGGAAAGATCTGGACGCTCTCCTCATGGTGGGTTTTTTTCTCATGTTTCAAATTCAAAACAAATATTATTTTAGGAGACCGGATCTCTCTACTTAACACTCTGTCTATTGTGGTCCTCATCCCAACCTGAGAAGTGATTTTCTATTATAAAACACTGTTTTTTTTCAAGGTGTTTATCACATTCCAGAAACATCTATCTAGTTTTTAATTATTTATTTATTTTGGTGCAGTTTCCTCATAAGAATCTAACATTCATAAGGCAAGAGTCATTTCTCTTCATATATATATATATATGTATATATATATATATATGTATTATTATAATTTTTTTTTTTTTGTAGAGACAGAGTCTCACTTTACCGCCCTTGGTGGAGTGCCGTGACATCACAGGACTCACAGCAACCTCCAGCTCTTGGGCTTCTGAGGTTCTCCTGCCTCAGCCTCCTGAGCAACTGGGACTACAGGTGCCCACCACAACACCCAGCTATTTTTTTGTTGCGGTTAGGCCAGGGCTGGGTTTGAACCCGCCACCCTCAGTATATGGGGCTGGCGCCCTACTCACTGAGCCACAGGCAAAATCATAACTGTATATGTTTATGGGGTACAAAATGATGATTTGATATACAATGTGGAATTCTCAATTCAAATGTGTTAACATACTTATTTTTGTGATAAGACCTTTAAAATGTACTTTTGATTATTTTGAAATGTACCCTTGCGTTGTGCACATGAGATGAGATCCCACCACAGGTCCTAGCTCCTCCCTTCACTCTCCTGCCCACTTTGCCCTCTCTCTCCTCTCTCCTCCCTCTTGCTAGACTGTATTTGCCTTTTATCATTCACGTGAGTGTGTAAGGGTTTATATATGAGTTTCATAATAGTATTGAGTACATTCGATACCCCCCCCCCATTTTTGAGATACTTTCCTGAAAAGTTGAAACATAAAAGATGTGAAGTCTCCATCTTTTATGACTGAATAGTATTTCCTATACACACATATGGTACAATTTGTTAATGCGTTCATGGGTTGATGGATGTTGGGGCTGCTTCCACAACTTGGCAGTTTTGAGCTGAGCTGCTCTGTCTAGCCACTGTCCAAACAACAACACTGTGAAGTTGAAACTACTACTCTCTTACAGTTGAATGAAATGTTTCAGAGGCTAAAGGATAGCCTGTGGTCATACAGCTAGAGAATGGTCAAACTCAGGATTTACAGGAACAGGAACACTTGACCACTTGTTTTAAACTTTAAGGATGAAATAAAATTAAGGACATACATACTTAGTGCAACATCTGATACAATGCACTTCATACATGACTATGGTTATTAGTTTGATCTCATCCTTATAATCACCCCAGGAAAGAAAAACATCTTGTATGTCCATTTAATACATGAGAGAGCAATTGCTATTCAAAAGGTTTTACTGATTTGCCAAAGGAAGTGGCACAGCCCAGGTGACCACAAATTAATTCTGATTTGTTTAAGACTTTCCAGGTTTTATAACTGAAAATTTCTGATGCCTGGTCCTAGCCCATTTTGACTACTATGTCCAAACATCTCAGTACAGGTAATTTATATGAACAACAGAATTTATTGCTCATCGTTCTGGAGGCTAGGAAGTCAAGACCAGGACACCAGCAGGCCAGCAGGCATCTATCTGCTCAGGTGCCAGTCTTCACAGATGGCTCTGCCTTGCTGAGTCCTCACTCGGCAGAGGGGCCAGACAACTCCCACAGGCCTTTTTTTATGAGTGTAGTGATCCCGTTCATGACAGTGGAGGCTTCATGACCTAGTAGCCTCTTAAAAGCAGCACTTCTTAATACCATCATATGAAGGGCTGTTTTTCTGTTTGTTTTTGTTTTTTGTTTTTGTCTGTTTGTTTGTTTTGAGACAGAGTCTCACTCTGTCAACCTGGGGACAGTGCCATGAACATCACAGCTCACAGCAACCTCAAACTCCTAGGCTCAAGTGATCCTCTTGCCATAGCTTCCCGAGGAGCTGGGACTATAGACCCCCACCACAATGCCCGGACAGTTTTTATTTGTTTGTTTATTTTTTAATTTTAGTAGAAACAGTGTCTCATTCTTGCCTTGCTCAGGCTGGTCTCAAACTCCTGCGCTCCAGTGATCCACCTGCCTCAGCCTCCCAGAATGCTAAGATTACAGGTGTGAGCCACTGTGCCCAGCCAAAGGGTTGGGTTTTAACACATAAATCTTACAGGGACATAAAGATTTAGGCCATCACCTGGTAAACCAGAATAGTTGGTCAGCCTAGTAGAGGCCATATTGAAATCAGCTATCTTTGATTTCCAAATCTTTTCTTTTTCCTTCTCAATATTATATAGGAACATGTGTCAGAACTTTTCTAGGTTACACTTGATTAAATTTATTGAATGTTATTCTCTTTCCCTGTATATAGACTATATGTAGCAGTTCCTTGGAAATATCAGAAAACTAGAAATGCTAATTTTAAAATGCATGCATGAAAACAGTCTGGCATTAGATCAAACCTTAGAACCCTGAACATTATAATTTTTCAAGTATAGTGTCATGTACTAAAGAACAGCTGACCCCATCTCATATCCATGAGAACTGCCATGGTGAAGGGAACTGAGTTATAGCTTTTGAGTCTCCAACCTTTAATTTAAACCTTTTTAAACAGAATAAGATGTCCTGCAAGCTTTTGTGTGAGCCTACCCTAGGAATTTAAGTAAATGGGCACAGTAAAGCGAAATGATAAAAGACAGCCTACCAATACCTCCTCCCAGTTGAATTTCAGTGTCACCATCAAAGGGACCTTTGGGATGAGAAAGGCTTTCTTGGGCAAAGCATTGAGAGTCTTTATAGCATTTCAAAAGCTAAACATCAGAGGAGGAAGATGCAGGGAATCATTTAAAACAAGTTGGGTTTGGATTTAAGCTCCTCATGCCTCTTGAGATTGAAAATTTTTTAAAAATTAATTTTCTAATATCAAATGAAAGAATATGCTTTTTCTCTGATAGAATAAATTAAAGAGCTGAAACAATTTTTTTCTTGGAACTCTGCAACACTTCTTACTGTTGGGCCCTGCCATGTGCCTGAGGCCTGGTGCAACTTCCCGAGCCTGACTAGAAGTAGATCCATAGAGCTACTTCCCCGACTCAGCAAGGCCTGGCCTAAAACTGCCTCTACCTAGATACAGCCAATCATCTTTGGGCCCTGTACCTCAACCCCCACCTCCTTTCCTAGCCCCTTCCGCATGTTATATATAAGCGGCTGCTTGCCGCAATAAAGTTGAGTTCCTGCTTTGACAGACTCCCGGCTCCGGCTCTGTGTGTTCCTGTTGGGGGCCACCGACACTCGCCATCCTGCTCAGCCCCAGGGACGGAGTCAGGCTGGCCCTGCTCCCCCCTCTTCTGGACCTGCCGGATATTACCTTTGATGATATGGTATATCTTTTAAGGGCACTGAATGCCCAGACCAAATTTCTTGTTATAAGCACAAGATAACTATCAAACCTCTCATTTGCTTACTTATGAATTTTCTAAATGTTTATGTTCTGAAGAATAGTCACGTTGAGTTCACTACTATTAGCTCATTTGCTTTTACAAGTTTGCATGGAGTGGGTGAAGAGACAGCCCCAGCCGTCTAGCAGCCCCGTCCCTTGGTTTTGTGTACTGGTCAACAGGCCACATTCCCCAGGCTGTATGACACAGAACAGACCACATCTCTGCAGCCCCGCACGTTATGCAGCACCCTATCTCTTAGTTATGGGTGCTGCCCAGGATGCCAAGGTACACAGCACTACACAGCTCTGGTCCAGCTTTCTGTGGACCCCTAGCCACAAGCCACTCCCTCTGTTGCAAACCTCCATTCCACCTAGACCAGGATGGAGTGAACACCCGTCGCCTGGATGCTTGTAGCCTCCACCCAGATAACATTGTCAAACAACCACCACCGCCTGGGAAGCAATGTCCATTTCACTGAACAGGGTCAAACCTAGTTCCCTGACCAGCTTCCAACAGTGGCCTAGGGACCAACTCATTCCCTACACAAGGACCCCACAGCACTGGTCAGGTTCCTGAGACTGGCCCTGCTGTCAACTGCAATCCCGTGCTGTGTCCAGCCACAATTCCCCAGTGGATAAAGATGAGGTGAGGGATATACAGAAAAGGAGACAAAACAGGTATACACATTGAAAGAGATGCTATCTGTGTATTATTTTTTGAAGTTGAATTGAAGGTACAGTTACTGGTCAAGTCTTCCTAGGACATATTGCACACATCGTTTTTACCTGCAATCTATGTTTCTTTGGGAATGATCAATTCCAACAAGTTCTCTTAAAAGGGGTCCATGTGTTTTGGCATTACCCTTCATACACTGAGTACTCCTCAGCCATAAAAAGGAATGAAATGAAGTTTTTTTGCAGCAGCGTGGACAGAACTTAGGACAGAATTTAGGACTATTATCCTAATTGAAATATCTCTGGAATGTAAAACTTAGCACCCCGTGTTCTCACTATTACGTGGGAGCTAAAAGGTGGGGCTGAAGTGAGATAAAGCATAGAGGGACCAAGAAGGAGGGGGAGGGGGAGCCCGCAGGTTGGAAACTTGGTTGTTTAGTGCAGTGAATGCTACTCTGGTGACAGCTACAGCAAGAGCCTTGACTTAACTCCACATGGTACCCTTAGTTTATATTTTTAAATAAAAACAAAAGCCAAAAAACTAACACACAAGCAAAAATAAATAAATAGCTTTCAAACCGTGAACAGACATGGAGCCATCTTAAATGCATATCATGAAGTGAACCAAGCAAACCTGGAAGCTTGCTCACCACATGATCCTCTGACAAGGCAAACTGAAGAGAGGGAAGAAATGGCTGGGGAAAGGGGAGGGAAGGATGAACCAGAGACGTGCAGGGAATTGTTAGTGGAACGATTCCACGTCATACTGTAAAAACCCGTGGACTACACAACACCAGGAAGGAACCTAATGTAAACCTTTTACTCTGAGTGATGATGGGGCATCCGAGCAAGGTCATCAGCTGTGACAAGTGCATGGCTGTGGTGCTGGAGGTGGACGGTGAGGGATATTCTGCAGTTTTCAGGACAGGGAATAAATGAAAATCTCCATGCCTTGAGTTCAATTTTACTATGAACCTAAAACAGCTAAAAAAAAAAAAAAAAAAAAAGCTATATAAAAGTGGAAAAGAAATCTTCACCTTATGCTCAGATGCTGTGGGTACAACAAGTTAAATAGATTTGTTTATTCTTTTGTGTTGTCCTTGAGTCTTTAAAAATCACCTGTTATTTACTTGCTTTTGTCTTATTGTGATGAAAGAATAAAGGACCGTCCTTAAGAATTCAAGATACTTACAGATTATGAATGATCTACTACTGTTAAACAGCAGAGATGACATAGCAGCATCATTCTAAAGAGAACTGTGTAATCCAGAGACAGGTTGAGTCTGGTGATTGCCCCCCCACAGACACGGTCAGGGTCTGCCTTCTCTTCACCTGGATTCTAATAAATATCTGGCACTAAAGGAGTCCATTGTTAGAGAGTCATGGAAAGTTAGATGTAAATTCTTCAGAAAACCAGATTTTAATTCGCACCTCTGGGTTATATTTTGAAACCTGTGCCCTTAGTCAACTCAAATTTTTGCCTTTGCTATCTGCTCATATTTGACTTCAATCTTCTCCAAAATTAGCATCTCTGGAGATATTCAAATAAAAATTTTTTTTAAAGCTCCAGGGCCAGAATTTTCATGGGGAAACAGGGAGAAATGAAGAATTAAAGAAGTTATTTGGATACTATATTCGGAAAAGTAAATGTTCTCTAGGAGAAAAAAATATGGTGAGTTAGTTGCCTCCCTTTAGGGAGGGCTTCTGTTGCAAGATGTGGAGATCTGATCTTTATTGAAACGGAATTTTATATCCTGTCTGCGGAGACAAGAATGATGATCATTCTTGTAATGATGACTTGAAGGCATTCTAAGAAGTAAGGGAACTTTTGAATCACACCATTGTAAAATAAAATTCAGCACGATCTTAACATGAAGGATTATTGTGGTTTCTTTCTTCAAATTATGAAAGGTTTTAATGTGAGTGGTTAGAGGCTTACACAACGAGTGAACCGGTAAGGAAGTGAACATTAAAAAAACTACAACCCAAAGTATTAGCCTCCACATCAAAGCAAGTGACTGTTAGGGCTGTGCCTGAAAGTTTCTGTACTTCTCAGGAACTTGTAGGCATCTTCTGACGACCTTCCTCCATCTGAGGTTCCAATGTGGAGGATGCTCAAAAGTCCACTTGAAAGCTGCTTCAAACATTCTGTCTGGCTCTACATCTCCCTTCCTCTTACTCTTTCCGACTTTATAAATGGATCCCAATACCTGCCTTTTGCATACTCAGACTACAACTATATATGCAGAAGCCAATGCTGGGAAATGTGCCCCCTGTTCCTCCTCTGCACTGATGAGAAAACCTTATAAAAAGCCGGTGGCAATGCCCAGTGGAGACAGCTATTTAAGCACCTATACCATGATCTGACCTCTCTCACAGCTACTTCTTTTCTACTGAGGGTCCCAATCCAATGTATCTGCTTATATATCTCGCAACGTAATTGTAAGCCTGGTGTACATGCTTAGATTATTTGGTTTTCTAGAGGCTTATAAGAGTTTGAATTTTAAATTAAAAGAAGGAAAGAAAGGGTGGCGCCTGTGGCTCAGTGAGTAGGGTGCCGGCCCCAAATACCGAGGATGATGGGTTCGAACCCGGCCTGGCCAAACTGCAACAACAACAAAATAGCCAGGTGTTGTGGCAGGTGCCTATAGTCCCAGCTACTTGGGAGGCTGAGGCAAGAGAATCGCCTAAGCCCAAGAGCTGGAGGTTGCTTTGAGCTGTGATGCTACGGCACTCTACCCAAGGCAACAAAGTTAAGACTCTGTCTCAAAAAAAAAAAAAAAAAAAAAAGAAGGAAAGAAGAAGAGAGAAAGGAAAAAGAGTCGGAGAAAAAGTTAGGATTTCATGGGCTTCTTGGATTAATAGGTGATCGGCTTTATTATAACTTGTTTACTTTATAAACATTTAAATTTTTTGTAACTTTTCAGCTCTTCTGTAATAACACAACCCATTTTACAAAACTGTTACAAAAATACTTTCTTTATGTCCATATTGCATAAGCTTTCTTCTATTTTGAAATTTTTTTTTAACATTTTATTATTATTACTTTTTAATGAAAACACAAGCATACACATTCGCCTGGACCTACACGGGGCAGGAGTGTCAGTATCTCTGCCTCTCTGTCCTCCACCTCTGTATCTTGTCCTGGTTGGAAGGTGTTCTCCACCTGCAGTACACATGGAGCTGTCAGCAGGGATAACAACAACTTCTCTGGAACCTCCCTGAGGCTGGTACGGTGAATTTCTTTTTTTTTTTTTTTTTAATAAGTAAAAGGAATACACTCTAAAATGAAAAGTACAGCATGGTAAACACATAAATTAGTAGCATAGTTGTTTATTTCCATTATCAAGTATGATGCACTGCACATCACTGTATGTGCCAGACTTGTACCACAGTAGGTTTATTTGCACCAATGTTGCCACAAACGTGTAACTCATTGCTCTGTGATGTGATGTCTGCTGCAAAGTCACTAAGTTTTTCAGCTCTGTTATAGTGACCACTGTAGGTATATAAAGTCCATATATGGACCAAAAAGTCATACAGCAGCACAGGACTGTATAACACACTTACTTATATCAGTATGTGCATGTACACACACACACACACACACACACACACACACACGCGCATAGCTATCACAGCACATAGTGATACAATAAGTCTTCACTTAATATTGTGGATAAGTTCTTAGAAAACATGACTTTAAGGGAAATGAATGAAACCAATTTCTTACCCTCATCAACATAATAAAGGAAAGATGTTGGGGAACATGATGTTATCGTTATTTGAGGATCTGCTGTATGTCATTTTACTTCAAGTCGCACTTTCCAAGAATCCATCCATGACATCAAATGAAGTCTTGGTGTACACATCTTCCCACATATACTTTTGTTCACATAGGTGTGTGTACAGTGTATGTGGATGTGGGGAGAGAGAAAGAGAGATTGATGAAAGATGAAGAAGCTGAGAGGCCCAGGATTTGTGTGGTTCCAGTTCACACCCAAAGGACTAAGGAAGCCAGTGGCGTGAGTCCCAATCTGAGGGTTAGAAGACTCAGGTCCCAGCTTAGATATTAAGACAGAAAATTCTAGCTCTCCCTTTCTCCACCTTTGGTTCTATTCATGCTTTTAAAACATTGGATGAAGCACCACCACCCCCACCCCCCCGAAATCCCCGCACACACATACAACATGGAGGGCAATCTGCTTTACTCAGTGGAAAGATTTAAATGCTGATGTATTTTAGAAACAACTCTCACAAACACACCCAGAAATAATGTTTCACCAAACTTCTAGGCACCATGTGACACTTCAGGCTCAGGATCAGGCAACTGTAATAACAGTGCTCTAAATCCTGGGCACCATCACAGATGCAATAGTGAAGCAGCTGGGGTGGAGGGTCTGCCCCTCCCTGGTGGATTATCACAGAGCTGGTAGGTGAATGCAAACAGTTCTGGGCATGAGCCCCACAGGCTCAGGCTGCTCATTCCCAGACTTAGCAGTGCTCTTGAGTAAGTGCTACCTGCATTAATGGACAGCTCTGGTTGTTTCCCAGATTGCTAGCGCTCTGCCATGATTGACAGTTCCGCTCAGCCTGATGGATGCATTTTATTTGAGGAGAGGATTTGATGACTTCCTAATTCCATCCAAGAGGGAAGGAAACCTTATTAACTTCATATCATCTAGAGTATATAAAATAACTCCTTTAAAAAAAAAAAAATCACCATGTCATTCCAAGCCTGCAAGAAAAATTAAAAAAAAAAAAAAAAAAAAAAAAAGGCTAAGATGGATCTACCCTTCACAAAAGAGTACAGTTGAAAAGACTTTGTACTTAGAGTGAAATGAACCTAGGTTTGTTGAATCCTGACATTAACTTTCTATTCTGTGGACTTTGAGAAAAACCCTTATGCTTTCTGAGCCTGCTTTGTAAAATGAGGTTTTGAAGCCTAAATGGTGGGATAGAACACATACTAGATATCAGCTTTCTTTATTTCACTCCTTTCCCTGACATAGTAAGATAGGCATGGTGCATAGGAAACTGGCTGATTTCAAGTCTGGTGTTTGAAGACTGCATTAACATGTGCATTTAGTTATCAGTGTTCAAAAAGTGCATGGCTGGGGTTATGGGTAATTTAAGAGACACAATAGAGCAATCGTTTCTGAAGAAACCGACGGCCCACTGGTTGGATGCCCAGAATGCAGTCCTTCCTTTGTATGTTTTACAAGCTCTTCATTGATTTATGTCTGCAAATGTACTTTTGGTGGTTTTCTTAGGCTGTATTCCCAATGTATTTCTTTAGATAACTCTTGTATACATATTTTTTTGTCATATCTTCTAAATGTTAAAAGGAAAAAAGAAATGAAGAAGATAAAATGCACATTAGTTTTTGTGGGACAAATTCCAAATCAACTTATTCGAGTAGACACTTTTTTTGTTCCATTTTCTTTTGGTCCGTTATGTGCGTGGATATCATTACAGAACGATCGCCATTTCTTTTTTAAATAAACTCGATCACAACTCCCTACATTAGTATTTTCATTCTGAGCATCGATCATGACAAGAAAGTAAAGCAAAATAATGTAAAAAAGATTATAATCTAGATGTATGTTTTTGACATTTGTTTTTATGGATCTTAATAGTTTCTCCTTTAAAGCATTACCTTTCTTGTAGGAGAGAGAAAAGACATCAGACATCAGTCTGTTTTTGTAGAAATACAGAAATTGCAGAGGAAACAGACCATGCATTTTGTTCTGTTCTACGCCAGCTGTGTGATTCAGTTGTGATCTCCACACTTTTAGTAATCTGGTGGTTTAATCCATAAGTTTTCTTTTGATATGGTCTTTAATTATACAATCATGTGTATTAGTCTAAATTTTTTTATGGTTTCTCTAAATACTTTTTAAATATAATGCTGTTATTTATTGTTTTCCTAATCATACTGAGGTTTGGCTGATGCATTGGTTTCACTGAAGATTGGATATTGTTTTCAGAGATATGATTTAAAAATTCAGAAAGCTAGAGTTATTTCTATTGCAATTGGAACTTCAATTTTTATAGTGTCCTATGAATAATCATTTTTATAGTCTCCTACTACTAACAATAGTTCATGTCCATTAACCACATGCATGTATATTTCTCTGCTCCTGATCCTGAAACTCTGGAGCATCTTGAGATCTATGATTTTAATATAGAAAAAGTTCTGGGCCAGGTGCGGTAATTTGTGCCTATAATTCTAGCACTCTGAGAGACTGAGACAGGACAATTGATTAATATCAGGAGTTTGAGGCCAGCCTGAGGCACATAGCAAGACTTGGTCTCTACAAAAAAATGCAAAAAATAGCCAGATGTGGCAGCCTGCACATGTATTCCCAGCAAATAGGGAGGCTGAGGGAGGAGGATTGCTTGAGCTCAGGAGTTCATGACTAGCCTGAGCAAGGGTTAGACTCTTTCTCTACTAAAAATAGAAAACTTGGATACTTTTTCTTCAATATACTCAGCCCTACTATGAAACTAATTAATGGCTTTCACATGAAAGCTATAACCCAGTTATAACCCAAGAATAGGGGGAAGGGGGAAGGGGAGGGGTGGGAGGGGAGAGGTGGGCAGAGGGAGGAGGATTGGGAGATTACACCTGCGGTGCATCTTACAGGGGTGTATGTGAAACTTAGCAAATGTAGAATGTAAATGTCTTAACACAATAACTAAGAAAATGCCAGGAAGGCTGTATTAACCAGTGTGATCAAAATGTGTCAAACGGTCTATAAAACCCGTGTATGGTGCCCCATGATCGCATTCATGTACACAGCTATGATTTAATAAAAAAAAAAAAATAGAAAAATTATTTAGGCATTGTGGCAGGCACTTGTAATTCCAGTTATTTTAGAAGGTGAGGCAGGAGGATTGCTCAAATTCAGGAGTTTGAGGTTGCTGTGAGGTGGACTGAGGCCAGGGCACTCTAGCCCAAGTAACAGAGTGAGGCTCTGTGTTAGAAAGAAAGAAACAGAGAGAGAAAAAGAAGGGGTGGGGCAGAGAGGGAGAGAGAGAGAGAGAGAGAGAGAAGAGAAAAGAAGAGAAGAGAAGAGAAGAGAAAAAAAAATTCTCTCATTATACTAAAGTGCACATCACCAACCTGAAATCACTGAAATTATTTTAAATGCTTTTGATTTACGACCAATGCTCAGACTCACCATGAAGCAAACAAGCCAGGGACTAGATCTGTACTGGACTTTTCTATTTGTTTAGCTCAATCATGACTCCACTCAAGAGTTAAGTGGAAAAAAATCAAATCCTTGACACATTCCCCCTCAGTATTCTGTGGGAACAACAAGAAAGAGAAGCAGCCTTTTCAGAGGATTCACTCAATGAATGAGCTCGTTTGCGCTTTTTAACCTTAGGCTTGTCAGTCTTGCTAAAGCTTTCATTCTGGCAGCTTCACACACGAGAGGGAAAGACATAAAATCTGCAATTTGAGCACAGCTGTTTCCTACTTCCCTCACACAGTTATTTAAACACTTTGTGACTTAAGAGGAAGGACTGGATGGATGATCTTTCCAAATGAATGATCTCCTGTCTCCTATGTCATTCTGGAAGTACTCACTAATTGGCAGAATAATCTTTCAAAATTACCTTTCATGATCTGGATATTGAAAAACCATATTCATTCTCCTTTCCTACGTTTACATTCCTAAATCCCCAGATTACATAGAAGCAGAAAGGATGGGAGACATAGAGACTCCAACTTCATACTCAAAAGCAAAGAGGATGTACTAAATACTGCGGAATCCTTCTGAAAATTCATTCTTCACTCGGGAGCTTTGGGATCATATCTTCAGGATTTAAAAGTTTCAAAAGTATTGTCAAATAATTTTCCTTTTCATTTTGTATAAGTAGTAATATTTCCAAATATAGGCTTGAGATGTAATTTCAAGAATAAAAAGTCCGTACTTAAACTCCAGAGGAAATGGAATTATAGTTTGGTAATATAAATACCCAATAACTGGTCACCTGCTAACAATGCCCCAGTAAGTATTATTTCTTTGATAAATCTCTGTCAGTGAAGCTGTGTCATTCCTCCCAACCATGTACGTAATGTACAACACACAGAGGAGTGAGTGGGAAAGGGAGGGAGAGAGCTAAATATTTCTGATGTAATCACTCAATGTGTGCAATATTAAAATAGTAACCCTTTTGACAAGGAAAGCAGCAGCAACAGTTGATCTTAGATTAGGTATAATCTAACATCATATTTCTTTCATTGGTGAAGAGGGAGCTTGAGTTTGAATCTGGACTAGTAAGAACTATAATTAACTAAATTAATAATACCTTCAATGAACTGAAATAAGAAGAGTTAAGACTAAAATCTAACTACCAACGGTAAAGTCTTGGCCAATCATATAAATTCCTGGGTTTTATTTTTTTAACTTGTGATGCCAAGAGATACTATTGGTCATATTTGCTTAGCTAGAATGGCTATTTCTTTTTTTCCTGTTCACGTCATTCAGTGGAGTGTGTTTCCCCATCTAGAGGAGGACATAGCTGATGAATGAGAGTAAGCTCTTGAGAAGAGTGAAGTCAGCCAGATCCACTCCCTCTGAAGCTTGAAATTAGGGCTAGGAGGTTATCTTCAGCCAGGGCTGCAATCAGGAGGAGAGAAGACACCAGGCTTCTGAGGTTGCTGTGTCCCAGTTTTGAGACGGCAATGCCCTCTTGTTCCAATCTACTGTCAGCAAAAAATGCCAATCTGTGAAAAAGTGAAGAATGAAGTACGCATCATGAGAAATAACAGATATCTCGCTTAAATCTTAATGTTCCTATTCCTTGGTTCCATTTTTCAGATATGCTAGTGCTCGATTCCCAAGGCACTGTTATTTTTCCTCTTATCCATAAACTAGTTAAGGTTGCTTTGAATAGTTATAACCCCCAAAATTCCTGGTTAACATAGATAATTGTGAAAAATAATTAATTGCCTAAACCTAATTAAATTGATTTTTATATGTGAAAATAAAGTATTATCTATGGTGGTAGTTTGAGAAATAACAGTTCTAGAAGATGTATAATTTTTATCACTACATCGCGTACAGTAAATGGGATCAAATAATTCTTGAATCATATTCACCCATTTCAGAGTTATAATTTAAAATATTGTATTGGTTCAAGACCAGCCAGAACATGAACAAGACCCTGTTTTTACCCCAAAATAGAGAAAAATTCGCTGAGCAAGGTGGTGCAGCTACTTGGGAGGCTGAGGCAGGAAGATAATTTACATCCAGGAGTTTGAGGTGATGTCACCAGTGCACCCTACCTGAGGTGACAAAGCAAAACTCTGTCTCAAAAAAAAAAAAAAATCTATATTTTTGTATGCTATCTTCAAATAGTTACAACTTAATTGGTATATCAAGTCACAAATTGCTTTGGAGAAATTCTATCTTAATAGTAATCTCGTTTACTTCTAATTGCTATGAAGAGTTTTGAATCATTTTCCTCTCCATCAATATATTCTCAAATTTTCTGCCCTCAGATTTTGTAAAAAGACAACATATGATATTTCTCTCCAATTGGAATCACTGTAATGTTGGTAAGGCTTTTATTTCTCATGTAAACTGCCTTTTATTTAATAGGATCTGTTTCCCAGGTGTTACGTTTTCCACAAGAGTTATTTTCCTTGTTTTAACTCCTGGCCTGTATGGGAATGGCCTGTCTTGACTAGTTACTTACATATAAAAGTTATTTTAAATTCAAGTCTATAAGCTATTTTCCACTATTTGTAGACTATGTTATATAGTAGAAACTGAAATAGGTCTTCATTATTTTTTATGTTATATAGTAGAAACTAAAATTTTTGAATTAGAAAGTGTTGTTATTTTGAATTCAACTCCCTAGTTATTAATAATAGCATCTAATTCAAAGGTGATAGGTCTTCACAGATATTTGGAACAAATTTCTGTTTCAGAGGACTGGGATAAAAGGTGCTTACACTTATAGAATTCTACTGTCATTTGGACATCAATTCATGTGGCATTCTAAAATCCAAATTGATATAAACATTAGCCAATGAAGTGGCGTCTTCCTTTTTTCATTTTATATATGTATGTATGAAAGTTTGTGGAGGCTCAGTGCCTGAAAGCTCAGTGGCAGGTTCAAACCCAGCCCCGGCCATCTAAACAACAATGACAACGGCAACAACAACAAAAAAGTAACCAGGCGTTGTGTGTGTGGGGGGGTGTCTGTAGTTCCACCTAGTTGGGAGGATGAGTCAAAAGAATGGCTTAAGCCCAAGAGTTTGAGGTTGCTGTGAGCTGTGAAGGTGTAACACTCTACAGAGGGCGACATAGTGAGACTCTGTCTCAAAAAAAGGGGGAAAAAATAGAGGGAATGCTGGGATAAATCTTTTAACCCTAAATCATAAGAAAACAAAATTTCTTTCTTTCTTTATTTTTTATATTGGCTACAAGAATGTATATTTAGCCAAGAAGGAATTGAATATATATATTCCTATTACATTTTTTCCACATCTGGAAGGCCTATCCTTAGAAGATTTGACTTTAATAAGATTCCCTCTTATCATGAACAGGTTCTGACAGAAGCCAAAATACTGAAGTCCAATTTTATATCCTCTGAAGTAGAACAGAATTTTATTTTGGAATTTCTGCTTCTTTACTTTTCTGTTATATTCTTCCGTTCTTCCCTCCGACTTTCCAAGATTTTCCTGTTACCTTTTCTTCACTGTTTGGAATCTCTCCCAAAAGCCTTCAGAAATTCTTTTTAAAAATTTCAAATCACAGCTGTGTCCTCCCATACCTGAACTGCTGTTGAAGTGCTCATGATTTCCATTTGTAGGTGAGATTCAAATTTATTCAAGAGTAACTCCTATCTGGTTTATCTAATTGGTAAGATAATAAAATGATCCCTCATATCAAAATTGCTGACTAGAAGTATCCAACACAGGCTTTCTCTTTCATGGAGGACAAAAAAACAAAAAACAAAAAACAGAAAGTCACATGTTGAATGAAGTGATTAGGGGACAGCACAGGAATTCAGAAGAGAGGAAAGAGAAGAAGAAGTCATCTGGGATGACTTAGAGGTGGGGTGGATTTGCTTCTGTAGGGGAAAGTCAAGCAGGAAATGCCCAAAAGTCTAGCTTCCATCACAGACATAAGCAAACAACTACAGGGAATCCCTTAGCAATCACAGATCCTGAGCTCAGTATAGGGAACTGCATGAAATCTACACAAGAGCATTATTCCACAGGAGGAGTTCACATTGAGTTCCATCTAACCTCCAGGGCACAGGCTGCTCCCTCTATTTGGGGAGCAGAAGCACCACCGAGTGCCTCCTTTCATGGGCCCAATAGTCTCTGCATGTCCACATCCCCCGGGCCCCACTGACATCCTGTTACATCTACCCAGAGGGCTGCGACATTGATAGTCCAACTGTACTCAAACGAGCATCTGTGACACCTGAACCTCTGCAGTGCCCTGCATCCCAGTATAGCAGGGACGTCATCTCAAGGACAGAGAGAGTCAATACCACACACCAGCTTCCAAAGGCCCATATTCACCCACTCCAGTGGCAGAACCATGTGACTGTGCATGCTGCTGAGGGGCCTTACAGATGGCTCATCTGGGGCTGTCACTGTCACACCAGTACCTGTATATGTTACCCCATTAGTCCAAGGACCAACTCACCCAAAGTTCACCACTACTGCCTGCTGAACTGCCACCCCCAGTACCAAGAAAACTCACTTTATCTGTAAAGAGACTCAGACTGAAAGTAAAGGGATTTAAAAACAATATAAACCATGAGTGTAGAAGCCCATAGTGTGCTAAGGTGTCTCTATATATATCAGGCAAAATAGACTTTAACTCAAAAACTAGAAATGACAAAATAATTGTATTATAATGGTATGAAGTCAAGAAGAGGATTTAACAGTAAATGGATAAGTTCCAAATATAGGAGTACCAAGATATATAAAGCAAATATTACTAAGAAGTACAGTAAGTACTAATAAGATTCCAATACAATAAGAGTTGGAGAGTTCAACACCGTGCTCTCAGAATTAGACAGATCCTCTAGACAGAAAATTAACAATAAATCATCAGACTTGAACTAATCTGGAGATTAAATGAACCTAACAGACATTTACAAATATTTTAGACAAAAGATTATACATTCTCTTATCAGCAGATAGAACATTCTCTAGGATGGAACATATGTTAGGCCACAAAACAAATCTCAACACATTTTTAAAAATCAAAATCATATCAAGTATTTTCTTCGATCTCAATGAAATCAAATAAGAAATCAGTAACAGAAGGAACTTTGGAAAAACATACAAATACAGGGAATTTAAATAATATACCACTGAATAACCACTAGGTTAAATAAGATAGAAAGAAGGATAAAATAATTAATGGAGTGGAAGGATTAATATTGCTTAAAGACCATAGTACCCAAAGCAGTCTTAATGCATTCTATCTCAAATGCCAATGAAATTCTTCACAGAAATATTAAAAAAAAAAACTTAAATTTATATGAAATCAGAAAAGACCCTAAATAGACAAAGAAATCCTGACCAAAAAGAATAAAGCTGGAGGAATCTTACAACCAGACTTTAAAATACACTGCAAAATTATGCCAACACAAACAGCATGCATTGGTATAAGAACAGGCACATAGACAAATTGAGCAAAATAAAGAACCCAGAAATAAATCTACATTTTAATCAACTAATTTTCAACAAAGATATAAAGAATGTACACAGAGAAATGACAGAGTCTTCAATAAATGGTGCTGGGACAAGTGGATATCCAAGTGCAAAAGAATAAAACAAGGCTCCTCTGTATCATCATATATGAAATCAACTCCAAACAGATTAAATACTTAAATGTTAAGTCCATAAAGTATAAAACTAACAGAAGGAAATATAAGGGGAATATTTCAGGACATTGGTATAGGCAAAGATTTTATAGGTAAGACTTTTAAAAGCATAGGCAAGAAAAGCAAAAATAGAAAAATTAGACTATATCAAACTAATATTTTTCACATCAAAGCAAATGATCAACAGAGTGAAGAGACAATCTGTAGGATGATGGAAAATATTCTCAAATGCTTCATCTGACAAGAAACTAATATTCAGAATATGTTTACTCAGCACACATTATGTCAGTCGGATTTCTATGTTTTCTTCCATCCCTTTATTTGATCCTTCCTTCTGTTCTTCATAATCTATCACCTTCCCTAAGTGAAAATGGAATGGTTAAGATAAAAGATAAATCATGCCCAGAGAAAAAGGAGTTTTTATTTTTGGAATTACTTAGTAATGAGATGCCCCCCCACCCCTATGGACATGATAATAAACTGATATTCTCCTATTAACTGTTTGGATTTTACATCACTTAGTTTTAGAATGTGGTGTAATGAGTACTCTTGCTTTTAGAAATATGTTTTTTTTCTGCCGTCACATTCTTTGACATGTCTCCAAATATTAAAATATCAAAATATGTATAAAAAGTACATACATGTAGATACCATAAGAGAATACCATTATCTTATTAGGACAATTTTTTAAATGTTCACATATATTCATCCTTATCTATTTATAATATATTCAAGTTACGTACTCATATACCTGATTTAAAAACTTCCTCTTACCCCCAACCATCTTATCTCCCCCCCCACACACAACACATGAAGTACAGTATTTATTTATTTATTTATTTATTTATTTTTATTAAATCATAGCTGCGAACATTGATATGATCATTGGGCATCATACACTAGCTTCACAGACCATTTGACACATTTTAAGGCCACAACAGAACCCACTTTGAAGGGGTTCAAGAAAGTTACGAACAAGGAATAATCACTTGGACATGCAGAAGTTCTCCCCACTTGAACTTACTAAATCTTTAAATACTTATCTGGGGTGGGGGTTTGTCCCTGGATAGGACTTAGAGGTCTATTAATGGAAATAGTAATAGCAAGAAATAATGCTGTAAAAATTTCGTATCTTAAGAACAAAATATGCTGTTATATTTTGTAAACTGAAATAATGCAAAAATGAGCTTGAGGGCACTGAAAATTTTGAGTAATGGTATTTTATACAAACACATAACATACTATTTGTACTTTTAAGAGCAAGAGTAATGCTCTAAATTTTTTAATGAAGGAGTGAATACTTAAGACATATATTAACACAAAGCATTTATTTATTTTTCTTCCTTTTTTTTTTATTTGAAGTAAATTTATTTCAGGTTAATGTGAGAGTATAAACAACCAAGTCAAAATAGGTGATTTTTTTTTAGTTAGAGTGCCTCTTGTGGTTATGTCCTACACATGAACTGTGTGCCAAACAAGCATTTGTTTTTTTTTAATCTGTGATCAGATATTTTAAATGAATATAAAAAAGTAAGAAAAAGATTTGAACAGGGGAACTCAACCTTTTTGTATGTGCATGACTGGAGGTGAAAGTTTGAAATGGTCTTTAAATTGTTTTTATACACAGACTATTATAAGGAATTAAAAGAAAATCAGAACATTTGACTCTTTCCCAAAGAGCAAGCTTAGAAAGATGACTTAAATTGACGTAAATTAAAAAGAAGTTATTAAAAATTCTACTCTACTGCGGCGCCTGTGGCTCAAAGGAGTAGGGTGCTGGCCCCATATGATGGAGGTGGTGGGTTCAAACCCAGCCCTGACCAAAAACTGCAATAACAACAACAAAATTCTATTCAGTGGAGACACCTCTGTCTGGGTGTATTCTATTCAGTGGGAGACACCTCTAGTATCCGGGTGTATTTAGATGGCAACTGTGACAACAGCATACATGATAAGATGAGTAAGTTCACATTTGCAAATGACTGAGGATGAGCATGTGGTGCTTTGAGTAAAAGGGTAAAGTTCTCTTCTTAGCCACCAGGTTCATGCCATTGATAAGGCATAAGTAAAATTCCAATGTGGTATGTCAGAAGATCTTAGTTATCAAACACAAGAGAGAAAAATTGGCCTGGAGTACTTTGTTTCATGGTACAATAACTTTGATTCTGTAAGTGTTAGTAGAAAAACAAAGATGAATTAAGGGATTTTTTAAATGGACATTCATCTCAGTAGCACATGTGTATTTTAAGAGCATGATGTTATAATTGCTTCTTTATTATAGTCAAAGGTTATCTGTAATTTGTGTTGATATGAAGTCACAGGCGCTGTTCTGAACAATTTGTTACGTATAAGCTGCTGATACTGACTTTTGTGATCTAAAAGAGGGCTTCCTCCATTGCAAAATGTTGACAGTGTGCTCCCACTTGTTTATTTCTCTAAGTGCTTTGCACAGCCACTGTCACCTTTGTTCACACTGGGCCAGCTGAGGGGAAATGGGCTGTGTCTAATGATTCTCTACAAAGGAAACGGAACCACAGAGTTTTAGTGATTTGAATATTTCAGGCAAACTAGTTGGTCCACATACCAATCACACTTGAATACAGCCTACGTGGTTTTAATATGGAGAAGGGAGAATTCATACTTGATATTCTCAGAAAGGTTGCTCACCACTCCTAGAGTGGGCAGTTGCGACTTGACCTGAGCAGGGGGACGCTGGAGAGAAGGTCCTTCTGGGACCTCTAGGGCACACCAATCAAGGAAAAGGCAGCAAGGAGCTCTGCTTTTTGCCTTTTGGTAATTTATATTCAGTGGTCTATTTTCAGTGATGTAATTCTTGAGATTAACCTGTCTATAATCACGAACCAAATACATGGGCTGAATACCTGGTTGGACTTTTGTAGACCAAATAAATACATGGATGAACATTAAAAAAATAATAATAATATAACCTATGATAGTATTGTTGCATGTTACTGCTTCACAAATAAATGAATAAATAACCAAACAAACATTCTGCTTCCAGAAGCTTTCTCTAATTCTGAGGGAGGTAGTAAGTCTTTCTATCACATCCCTAATTTTAAGCAAGAAAATTAAATAAATACCATGATTTCTACTTCACCCATTATCCCAAAGCATACATCGGTGCCATTATTTATGGGCATAACATTAGTCTGTCAGTATGCAAAGGATGTTAACGTGTGACACTGATATGTAAAATAGCAGTGCCCTTAGCTGTACAGAAGCTTTTCAGCTTAAGTCCCACTTGTTATTTTTGTTGTTGTTGTGATAGCCACTGAAGTCTTTGTCATAAAATCTTTCACCTACCAAGAAGGAAAAAAAAAAATAATAATTTTATCATAAGGGCATTTGCCCTAAGCTGTTTATCGCAGCTGAATTTACAGTTGCTAGAATGCAATTTGGCCTAAATGCCCACCAACTCAGGAATGGATTAACAAACTGTGGTGTATGTATGAATGCTATTCAGCCATTAAGATAGAGCATTTACATCTTTTGTATTAACCTGGATTAAGTTAGAACACATTCTTCTTAATAAAGCATCATAAAAATGGAGAAACAAGAATCCAATATACTCAATTCTAATATGAATGTGGTAGATGATGTAATACAAGGTGGGGGTTAGGGGAATGAGGGAGCAGGGAGAGGAATGGGGGTCCCAGTGTATGGCACACCTTTTGGGTGGTACACAATTATAAGGGGGACTTTACCTAACAAATGCATTCAGTGTAACCTAATTCTTTGTACCCTCAATGAACGTGAAACAATAAAAAAAATGAAAAAACTTTAAAAAGAGAAAGAAAAAAATAAAAAATAGGAGTGTGATACTGATTTAAATTATAGGTGCATCTTATATATTAATGACCAGTTTATTGCTATCCTAATAGGAGAAAAAAAGTAAAAGTATGCACCCCAATACCGTGTAGAGCAATGCTTCTCCAAAGAGGGACTTTGTCCCTCAGAGGACGTTTGGTTCGTGTGGCTGGCGGGAACTTGCTGGAGACATAGGGTGGGCAGAGGCCAGGCCTGCTGGTAAACATCTTTATTACTCAGGACAATTCCACAACTTCCAACAAAGAATTACTTGATCAAAAATGTAAAGAAGGCCAAGGTTTAGCAATTCTGCTCCACAAACAAATGTTCTTACCTTGATGTAATGAAGGTGTCACCTTCTGTTTTAGGGTATTTGTGTATATCACATCTGTGGCTCAGAAATGTATCTGCCAAAGGTGAAATGCATTTCCTGGACTTAAAAGAGTCAGAGGCAAAATATGTCTTCTTACAATTGTCTAATGTAATAATAGCATATCAAAATTCACTGTATTAAGAAAAACAAAGATGATATGCAATTTGCACGCTATTACAATAATACACTGTGTCTTCATAAAGAGTTAAACATGATTATAACTAAGGTCAAACCACAAGCTACAGTATTCTTATACTTTTTCCTATTATATTTAAAATGATATTGTTCTGTATTGGCTAATATCTGACATTGGAGAGAATAAGAAATTTGGTGCATCTCTTTACTTTTAGAATTTGTCTTCTAGTGACCTCTCGGTTGAACTGAAATTCTTTCTTGATTAGGAATCCATTTGGGGCAATTTATAAAATAAGCTGTGTTTCACAAGTCTTTTGTAAAAGTAATCTACAATGACAGAAAGAGCTCGATATGGCCTTGGGCTAGTTGTGGGTTTAAAGTTAGTGCAGAGAGACCGAAAGGGGGGTATTTGGAATGATGGAGATATTCTATATCTTGGTTAGAGGGGTGATTGTCCAAGTGTATATATATCAAAGTTCATTGAACTTGTTAAAATAGGTACATTTGGAGGCATGCATGTGTATGATAATGAAGAAATATTTTGAATAAAGTAGGCCCAGCAAGAAAAGAATGCTATTGGGTTTCTCTCATAGAAGCAGATACATGAAGGTTAAAACTTCTATAAATTAAATCTAATATTCTTATATGAATACAATTTTTTAAAAAATATAAAACCCCCCTTTTTTAACCAGTCCAGAAATGTCACTCTATAATGGCATTGCTTAAGTCAGGTGGTTGTTTATATTCACAGATAAATGTTTTCTCACCAAAGCATTTTGCAAAATTTATCTACACCCAAGATTTTGGGTACTTACTTTCAAAAATGGTCTTTATAAATGAAAATCTAAAGATTAAGTGACACAGTGTGATAAAAAAATTATTATTTAGTAAAAATACAAAAGCATCGATACAAAAATATACACACACACACACACACATATGCATATATATACACATATAGAAGTGGTGACATTGTTTCTAATTAGTTCTGGACATGTATTTTGCTATTACCTTTTTATTTTCCTCTATTTCCTAAATTTCTCATACTAAATGATTTTTCATAGTCAGGCAAATACATAACATTTTAATATTCTTTTATGAAGGTTTCATGAGCTAAAATAATATTGATTTTAACTGTCGTTATACCTTACTTGTGGTTGTGACATCAAAAAAGATTCAGTAGAAAACATACTTACTCAGAGATAACACCTTGTATTTATCTATTGAAAATAACTCAGAAAGAAAACAGCAAATTGATGTGTGTTCTTTTAGTTTTATAGTAAATGAAAATAGTTTGTAGTTACGGCCAAGAGCAAGGCTTATTTGGCACAGACCATCTGATGCATATCACTATCTCAATGTTGCTGGAAAATCTGAAGACATCATTAAATGGCTTTTATAAGAGTGAATGAAGTATTATCTTATCACAGTAAGAAATGGTATGTTCATTCTCTTGAATGAGTACACAGGAAAAAAAAAATCAAGGGACATTTCTGGCATGGTAGTTAAACTCTCCATATTTGGCATAGTAATGACGATCGCTCATAATTGGGCCAGAGTGCAGGAAAGGAGAAAAGGTTCACAGTAAGGGGCGTACACTTGGCACTGTGTGAGCCATTTCTCAACATTTCAGTAACTGGAATGCCTCATTTCTCTGTGTTGACAGTCTAGAGTAACATAGTAGTACCCAAGAGATCATTTAAAGTCTAATTTTTTTTTAAAAATAGGTAGTTTTTCCAGGCAAGTATAGCATTTTGCATGTTAAGTACTGTCATCACCCAAAGGAAAAAAATATGATGTATTTCCTTTCATGCATTTAACTTCACATTTTTGAGGTCATTCTTTTCGGCCAAAATAATTGCTGGGTGAAGTCCCTTCACTTTTTTGTTTCCCTTTTTAAGATTCAACAGCTTATCCTAAAAAACATAACAAATTAAAGAAATGCTAGGATTTATATTTTTTTTCCCTAAAACTAAGGTTAGCATTCACTGTTCGAAGTTGATATTCTACAGAGAAAAAGAATAATCTGAGTTTTTCTAGGTTACCAAACAGGAATATGTAAAGTTCTTTTAAAGTACATTTTTAAGTTTTGAGATGTATCTTACAACATATAGAAAACAGAACATTGTCAGGTTAACCCAGAAAGGAACATGGAGTCAGTATGTCTTGCTACAATTTGAGCTTCTGCCACAGGTCTGTAAAAGGGGTCAACTCAAAGAACCTGATGCCATTCACTTTCCAGAGTGTTATCAGAATAATCTCAGGTCCCTATGAATTTATGTTAATTATAAAACCAGAATAATGCTCTTTTATTAACATTAAGCTCTTTGGGACAAAGAAATAAAAGTTTTAGGTTGAGAAGACCCAATCAGAACATCACCAAATTGGCCAAGCCATGTCCTTAAGTTTCTTCATTTAACCCAACTAGAGCCCAAGATGAAGGGGAAAGAGGGGGCACAGGGGAGGAAAGAGGGGAGCTGGGGGGAGGAAGGGTGATTGGTGGGACCACACCTATGGTGCATTTTATAAGGGTACATGTTATATCTGCTAAGTGTGGAATATAAACATCTTAACACAATAACTAAGAAAATGTGGTGAAGGCTATGTTAACCAGTTTGATGAAAGTATTTCAAATTGTATATAAAACCAGTGCATTTGTATCCCATCATCATTGCATTAATGTACACAGCTATGATTTAATAAAAAAACAAATAATTAAAAAAGAAATATGTGGATAATTATTGTAAAGGCCACATAATCCTAAATTGATAATTAAAAAATAAACTTCTCTCATACATTTCCATACATTGCATCCATTAGCAGAACTTGTAAGGCAGAGAATGAACTCAATATATTAAAAATTCCTGAATGCTAGGACTTAGAAAAAAAATAGCAATATTAAACCAGTAAGCATTACCTATAGCATAAGAAGTAGAAACTTATACTCATTTTGAGACATGTTTGTTGTGGAACAATTCCCTCAGTAAGGTTTTAGCTATATTGATTCCACCTGGTATGTGCCAGTTCATTTGTGGTGGAGAAGGTACTGTACTTTGAATATTTGTGTCCCCTCAAAATTCATTTATTGCAATCATTAACACCAAGGTGATGGCCTTAGGAGCTGGGGCCTTTAGGAGATGATTAGTGGTGAAGGTGTGCCCTAATGAATAGGATTAGTGTTCTCAAAAAGAGAGCCAAGGGAGCTTTCTTGCTCCTTTCTGCCTTATGGAGTTACAGAATACTGCCCTTAGCAGACACAAAAATCTTCCAGCACTTTGGTCTTAGACTCCCCACTCTCCAGAACTGAGAGAAATAAATGTCTGTGGCTTTTAAGCTACCCAGTCTATCGCATTTTTTTTAGAGCACTCTGAAATCACTAAAACAAGGGGGCTTAAGGACACCAGATGCAGACTGTTTAGGACTTCAGATTGGTCATTTTTCAGAGCTGAGTTTGCACAACCTGCACAACCTTCCTTGCCCGTGTTTGCTTTGCATTCCCTTTGCTGGTATTATGTTGCCCTTTGCAGGGAAGATGGATGGTTATGAGCTAATTCTTATGCCCTTGGTCGTTTGCAATTTTTGAGCAGAGATGTTGGGATTTAATGCTCTCCCATTCTGAAAAGGATATGACGCAGCTTCAAAAGTGCCATGTTATTGAGGCATCATGTATTTTATATATACAAAGGTTGTATAGCTTAACCTTATGAAATATGCAATGTATTGTTTCATATGTATAAATGAGTGACCTATTGGAGGCCACAGGGCAAGGCTATCTCTTTAGCTCAGAAATGAGCTTCCATGGAGGAACACAGGCATCACAAGGTTTGAGCCTCCCCAGTGGATTCTCCTGAAGGTTACTACTGGCTGTAACCATGGCTGTCCCCAGCCCTAATTTTTGCCACATCTAACTGTAGTTATTAGTTTAGTTAGCTTTTGTTATTTTTAAATTTTCTTTTTGTATTTAATAAAGCAAGAAACATGAAAAGATATTTAATTCAGATGCTTTAATTAATTAATTAATTATTAATTTAATTAATTCATTAAAATATGCTTCATGCCCTTCCAGGGATCATGTGGGTACAAAAAAAGGGGGGAGCAGTATAAAGAAAGACAAAATCAAACATTTGAAGGAGAAAGGGCCAATTAAACACACAGATGATCCACACATCTTTCTTTCTTGCCTTTCCCCAAGCCACATTAAAATAATAGTAATGTTTATGTAAAACAACATAAAAAGAAGGGAAAAAATCTCATAGAGGCAAATGAGAAGTAGGGAGAATTTGACGGCAATTGAGAAATTTTAACAGACTTGAGAAATCCACAGAGGCAAGAAAGGAACTGACTTTGGAAGAATTTACCACCCAAGGGACTGAGGGGTATTTGTTTAAGGCATGTGCCAACTGACCCTCAAAGCCTCAGATGAGTTCAGCCCCTTAGAGATAATAGTTACTGCCCAGTGTAGGATAAGACACAATTCTGAATATCTAGAAAGTGCTTGAATATTACATGAAACATTTGGATACCCTTAGCCTTCAGAATCAGGTGATTATCTTTCCCCCTCCTCCTCCATCAACCCGGAGCAGGAGGACAGAGGTTCATAACTGAAGAAATGTGAGAATCCATAAGGATGCAGGGATGAAGTTCAAATTCAAATATAGAGAGTCACTAAACAGTGAACCATGGTCTACATCAGATAGACCTAAGGACAGCCCCCTCCCCAGGGATTCCCGCATTCTGGTATTGGCATTCTTGCAGAATTATTTGAATCTGTAACTGGCTTCCAGCCATTGGACTGTGACCAAAGCAATATAGGAATGACTCCCAGCACCTGAGGATCAGTTCCAGAAACGTGTCCGGGTCCCAAAAGTGTGGATTCCAGTCAGACCCCTGCAGTCACTGGTTTCTCTTATAGTTATAAAATCCCCCATGATTATTTTAGGGTCAAATGAAAACCCAGGGGTCGGCACCTGTGGCTCAAAGAAGTAGGGCACTGGCCCCATATGCCAGAGGTGGCGGGTTCAAACCTGGCCCCGGCCAAAAACTGCCAAATAAAAACCCAATGTGGAGAATGACTGCGATTGAAATGTTTGCATACTGATGAAAAATAATGTCTGTCAAAAATGAGTTGGGTAATACTGTGTGGCAAGTGAATCCATTATATTCATAATGATATGCTACCTATCCTCATAACCTATATGTGGTAGATCAGGCTCTTCATGAAACAACCTCTGAGATGAAGATTTATACACAAAAGCTTCCTTCACGGGGTGGTCCTCCTGAGACCCTCATCTGCAAGGTGCAAGAACAGCAAGATTGGGCAAGCAGGAGAAGTCACATGAGGCAACAAGGGTGGTTCCACAGGAGCTGTGGAAACTGCAGTCAGTCTTCAAAGTTGGAGAAAGGGGAACCCTCACACTCCCTGGGCAGGAATGCAAATAATATGTAAGATGTAAGATGTAATAAAAACCGTACAGAGATTGCTCAACATCCTAAGACAAAACAACCATATTAATCCAGCACCCCCTCTAGAGCAGCGGTTCTCAACCTGTGGGTTGCAACCCCTTTGTAACAATGAAAATAGATCCTGCATATCAGATATTTACATTATGATTGATAACAGTAGCAAAATTACAGTCATGAAGCAGCAACAAAAATAATTGTATAGTTAGGGGTCACCACAACATGAGGAATTGTATTAAAGGATCACAGCATTAGGAAGGTTGAGAACCACTGTGACTAGAGGGGGTTTACCCAGAGGAAATGGAATCAGTATGTTGAAGAGATGCTTGCACTTCCCTGCTCACCGTAGCATTATTCACAGCAGCCAAGATGTGGACGCCACCAGTGTTCACCCACAGACAGATGAATAAGGAAAATGTGGTCTGTGTACACACCATGGAGTGCTGCTCAGCCACAGAAAAGAAGGAAATCCTGCCATTGGGGACTATGTGGGTGAACCTAGAGGATGGTGTGTTAAGTGAACTTGGCACAGACAGACAACTGTACGTCATTACCCTCATTTGCAGAATCTGAAAGAATTGATCTCATCAGAGTCGAGAGTAGAATGTTGGGTAACAGGGTCAAGGGCAATTGAGACAGGCGGTGTTGAGAACATGTTGATGAAAGGATGCACACTTACAGTTAAGTAGGAGGAATAAGCCCAAGAGATCAATTACACATTATGATGATTATCGTTGGTAATAATATATTCTTGAAAAATGCTAAGGGAATAAGACTTTACATCTTTTGTATTCATCTGAATGGAGTTGGAGTACATTCTCCTTTCAAAAGTTTCAAAAGAAGAGAAAAGCAAGCATCCAATATGCTTACTACTAATATGTAGCCAGTAGATGAACAAATTCATGCCTGCACGAGAGAAAAACACAGCTAAATTCAAGTGGGGGGCAGGGGTGGGAGGAAGGAGGGGGAGAGCAGGAGGGAGGGGGTGAGGGTGCTCTCACCTCATGGGCACAATGTGAGGGTATTTGGCACAACTCCTGGGGGAGGCGTACAACCACCTAAGAAACGCAAACGATGTAACCCAATTGTTTGCACCCTCATTTTAATCTGAAATTTAAAAAATAATTTAAAAAAAGAAAAAGAAAAAATTGCTAAGGGTGTGTATATTCACTCCCATGTGAGTGTATATTCACTCCCACTTGCCATGTGCCTGAAACGCTCAAAAGATAGCCACAGGCTCATCACACACTCAAAAGATAGCCACAGGAGGCATTGAATATGCTAATTAGCTAAGTTTAGTTATTCCAGGATGACTGTATACTTCAAAGCAGCACGTTGTGCATGATCATAACATGGAATTTTGTCTCTCAATTAAAAAATGAAGGAATCAATCAATAAATTAAAAGATGCCTCAAGTCAAGGCAAAAAGGACAGACCCTCTGCATAGATAAGTCACTGGAATGAGCTTCCCCAGAGAGAAGGTATAAACTCAGATGGAGGCAGCTCTCTGCAGCCCAGGGCAGTCTGCGGAGAGACCCAGCTGTCTGCCGGTGTCTCTCCCAGGACCTAGAATGAAGGCCAAGAATGTGCCGGTGTCCTAAAGCTGCGATTCTGCTCAGAACTCTGCACTCATGATTTTATTAAATGAGCATCCTCTTATCCTAGATCTAGTTCTTCTAATTATTAATACTTTATTTCAGTTCTTTGGGAAAAGAATACATCATAATTGACTCATTCATTTACATTCTTTTTGGGAAGGAGCAATTTCTTTATAGTTAATTATTTCTAAACATTTTATTATGGAGTATCATCTCTTATCATAAAATGTTTAAACCGATAAGCGCAAACAAATAGTAAATAGTATATTTAAATTGTTACTGTGTTGGAAAAAATCTTTGTGGACTAGTTGATATTGTTAAAGAAATGGATCTGTTAAAATGTGGTGATTTTTTATTACAGTCAACCATGAACAGAAAACGTAAGATGTTTCATGTTTCTTGACTAGGTACATTCAAGTCATTTATAAACTTGCTAAGTCACAGAATCACATAGGTGGAGTCATAAAAAGTGGGGTATATGTATTTCACAGGATCAAACAAAAATCATGTAAAACCAAGAGGTCTCAAGGGTACATCTGGTAAACTAGCTGTGAAATTTTCCTGGTAACAAGATGCAGAACAAGTATTAATGGAATAGGAAAGGCTGTCCAATATAGATTATGGCCTCTATTCTCAGTGTTGTCAAGGTGGATGTCTTGTAAACATTTCTAGTTTTCATTAACACTGAACAGGGATTTGTCTCTGTTGTTCACTGGAGCTCAGTTCATAATAGCTAAGTGATGGAAGAAGCCCAAGTGCCCCTCGACCTATGAATGGATTAATAAATTGTGGTATATGTATACCATGGAATATTATGCCGCCTTAAAAAAGATGGAGACTTTACCACTTTTGTGTTTATATGGATGGAGCTGGAACATATCCTACTTAAGTATCCAATGTAGTCAGTACTATTGTGAAATCAATTTACGCACTTTCATTTGAAAGATAAATCACAACTATAGCCCAGGATGAAAGAGGGCAGAGAAGGAGGTTGGGAAGAAAGGGAAGAGTTTAGTTGGTGCCAATTGTCAGGGTACATGTTTAGTCTATTAAGTATAGAGTATAAATGTCCTAGCACCACAGTTAAGTAAATGAGGTGAAGGATCTATTAACCAGTTCGACATAAGCATTCCAAATGATATATAAAATCAGCACATTGTACCCCATAAATGCATTAATAGATACATGATCTACGTGTTCATGACTTAATAATAAAAAAAATGCCATCCTCAAGCTGTGTGTGTGTGCATGCACAATTGTGCCTTCAGTTCGATGATCTCTCAGCAAAGCTAAATTAATGTGTATAAAGTTTGTCATTTTATGTTATATAACATTATGTGATTCTCAAACTGAGAAAAATACACATACAATATGTGCTTACACGTACAATATTACCTTACAATAGTTCAGGAATTTTAATAAGCTCATTTTCTATTTCTCTTGTTTCTTGCACACTGCCTTGAATTTGGGCCTCACTCTTTTCTGCATTAAATATTTGAAACTTAAATATAGTGCCCAACTATGTCAGCTTTAAATAGTTATTGGTGATGTTCTTTCAAAGGCAATTTACTTTGAATATCTTGGATCCTCATTAGTCTGACTTCTGACTCAAATTGCATTTGTTCCTAGGTAAATTACTAGACATTGTAATCCATTATATTTTTTTCTAAGTGGGTATTAAAATTTGATTTTTATTTTTAATGGATTGGGAGAAGAATTTTATTTTTTTAATAAAATACTCTGAATACATCGATGGAAATATTGTTAGCAGTTGGTGGAAAACCTCCACCAAAAAATTAGTTATGGAGTGAAACAGTAGGTTTGGCTGTTTCCAAGAATCCATAACCTTTATCTTGTTGATAATAGGGAATTGGGCATTCAGGATATTGAAACAGAATAATTTCCTAGGCGTTGCTCTGGGGAGGAAAATACATTTCCATCGGGCCCAGAGTTGTTGGAAAGGAAACAAGGAGAAAAATTTCCTAGTCTATTCTCATCACTCCTACAATTTTAATAACCACAACAATCCTTTAACCCCTTCCAGTGTTTTATTCTGATTTAACATATCCTATCTTATTAATATTTATATTATTTTCCAAATACATTTTTATTTTACTTTTTTTTTTTCATTTTTCAACAGAATGTGAACTCTACAAAAGAAGGGACCTCATCAATCTGTTCACCATTGACTCTCCAGGACTTAGAACTGTGCCTAAAATATACTATTCATGGTGCTTAATAAATACTTATTAAATAATAATCAAGTTTGATAGAAATGATTCCTGCCATCATTTAAATGCACATGAACATTTAATCTCCTGAGAATTCCATAAATGCTATCAAAGATAAGCAGCTGGCTGTTTGAAAACTTCTTCTTAAGATTCTAAAATACCATGTTAGTGAGAATTAAGTCATATGAAGGGCTTTTTGTATTGATCCCAGTGCCTCCAAGCTCAGGGTTTGGAGATAAAATGCTTGCATTAAATATTAACACCATCGCTAATTAGCTGCATGACATTGAACAAATGAACTCCCAGGAGGGAGGTTTGTCTCTGCCCAACCTGGATCCCGTTTTCTGAGCCAGTGACTTCATTCTCTCGTTCTACGAGCATGGAGAGCCTACATCACAGAGAGAATCGCCCTCTGTGGAGTAAGAGCCATTGCATGTGGTGACGGGCTTATGGTGGCATTTGAGATTAGTGTATTTGCCTCTAAGATCATGTCTGGGGTGTGATTTATGCCACAGAACTTCTCCTCGGATCAAGTTGAAATTCATTTCCCCGTGATACCACGTCCTTGCTTGATTCTTTTTCCTTTCCTTACCCTGATGACTTTCCTCCCCGCATAAATTACACAGCAGAGTCCTTGTTTCCGTGTCCACTACTGTTGAATAAAACCTAAGGCATATAACCCCTTTATGCCTCAGATATGGCAACTCCATATTTGAGGAAATAATACTTATATTTTAATATGAATGCATCATAAAATCTAAAGAAGTGTAATAAAATGTGATCACCACCATATTCTGTTCTCTATTTCTTCCCGTTTTTCTTCTAGACTATGTAATTTCTCCTTTTTTTATACACCCTATTTTCCATTGTAGTTTTTTTTTTCCTCAGGGTAGTATGAGTGTACATTCAACTAGGCTATATAAATTGCTTTTGTAATGTTGCAGTCTGCTTGGTAGCTGTGTCCTTCACCCAGGAAGGGTGCT
Source organism: Loris lydekkerianus (assembly GCA_963574355.1). NCBI lineage: Eukaryota > Metazoa > Chordata > Mammalia > Primates > Lorisidae > Loris > Loris lydekkerianus. The sequence continues at coordinate 5,215 of CAUYPK010101067.1, read as the reverse complement.
ATATATCCACGCAGTGTATCCATTGGGTGGGAATTTACCCATCTTCTTTGCCCTGTCCCTCCATTTGAATTAAATTTCGTTTTCCTCTCATATGAGCTTATATATATTTTTCAATCTTCTAGTTTCAAATTGGAACTAAGTACATGTGATACATAGTTTTTTTCTTTTTAAATCACTCTTATTTGGATAATAGTGATGCATCCAATAACCCAAAATACGATCACTTCTGGCATTGAGGTCTTACCATTGCCATTTTACCACCTCATTTTCTGAGTTCCAGCATCGATTCTGAGCACATTATTTATTGTGTTCTACAAGAAATGAGCTAGCACCAATCACCACATGGAGCATGAACAAAGATTTGCGAGAGCATCTTTTCCTCTACAGTTAGACAAGAGCTTCAGTGAGGTGTAGCCAGGAAGTAATTACATTTATTTTCATTATCGGAAAACACTGAGTGGCCAAAATGTCCATAGTAGGCTAAGGCTACATATATGCATTGTATAGAAGCAATTCTTCATGTCTAGCTTGATGTATGTTCATAAGACTAAAGGACATATTATGAACCTTCTAAGAGAATGGAGTTTTACTAACAAGGAATCTTGAGTTCATGTGAGATTCAGTGTAGTTGAGCGTCTTAATTTCTGCCTTTGGTGAGTTTTTTGAGAGGTTAACACTTGAACTGAAGAGTCTGCTATTTTTGAACCTCTTCTCAATGTAAACATTGAAATAAGGGGGCAACTGGATGTACTCTTGGAAGGATTTTTTTTTTAATTATTATCAACAGATGTGAAATAAATTATAGTCACCATCAAAATGTCCATATGTGCAATTTTAATACGTAAATGGACAGTAGGGATGTTACATTCATAGGTCTATATTATCCATCAGAATGCCATTTATAAGCTTGATGCTTGTTAGAAGGTCATAGCAATAATGCTTTCAACTACTAGAGGCAATGTTTTAAAGAATCTTATAGGAAAAAAAATATTTATAATTCAGTAGAAGCAAACTACACATTACATCATCAAAAAGGAATAATACACTATTTCCTAAATCATGTCCATTGGGGATATTTTATTTGGGTAATGTACAAACATTATTTTACTTTCATTTGTTCTTTTCGAAAAAAAATATTATGTGATATGTGTATTATTTTGATAACAAAAATACTAAGCTTTTGAAAATTAACAAAATTTTTTACCTGTTGGTTTACTTTGAAATTGCATTGTGCTGCTAAGAGTGAGAAGGAGATATAAATGAGAATTTAGGCATTTCCTATTGATTTCATTTTTTTAGCTGGCCAGGGCCGGGTTCAAACCAGCAAACCTCAGTGTACATGGACGGGTGCCCTGCCGACTGAGCTACGGGCATCTCCCCATCTTTAGATCTTTGTACAAACCTTTATTCCTGGCCTTTTGAATCCAAATCCTTTAAATGGATCCTGTTTACAAAGCTTAGTATGATTCACTTTGAGAGTCTGTTTATTGTTTTCTTTACTATTATTTTAATGAATTGTATTTATCGATAAAGCAAACACATTTGATTTCACAACCACCATCAGAAGTATGCTTTGCTATTTTTTTAAACTGCTCTTTTAAATACCACATTCTATGTTTTCTTTGTTTTGATTGTGCTGTTTTGTTTTGTGAGAAAAAAATGAATGGAGAGATACTTATCTCCATGGGAAGAACATTCAATATTTTCAAAATGTCAGCTCTTTCGATCTTAATAGATGTAATACAACCCTAGTGAGAATTTCTGCAAATTAACTTATGGATATTAACTAGCTTTAATTTAAAAAGGCTACTTTCTCCTAACCTCTTCATCTCAATTTTATAGCTTCATAAGGGAATTTGCTCTTCTATCATGAGAAATTCAACTTTCTGTTCATTTTCCTTTTCCCAAGATTTTTAAATATGCAGGAGAATAGTATCCACTTGCTGCTATGAGGTTTGAAATGAAAATTTGTACAATTTTTTGGACACAAGATGGTATCAACCAATCTCTTATCAAAAGCCAACAAATGGAAAAACTCTATACCAACAATCAAACTGAGCCTTATATATTCTTTTGATAAAAGGAAGAAGATGTGTATTTATCTTTGCATTTAATAATTTCACCATTCTACTAACAGCAATGCCTAGAACTTGCAATAATCTGACACTGTCGCAGTTTTCATAGGTAGATTTGGAAAACAATTGTGAGGAAATGTTTAAATATCAATACATGTTTAATATATAACAGCAAATACATTTTAATCATATTTGTTGAAAAATTTGCAATTGTTTTCATAAAAAGATTAAAATATTCTGCAAATGGATTTCTGCCTTTATAATTTCACTAGTGTTTGTTATTTTTCTTATTCTAATTTTGAGAGATTAAAATAATGCTATAGAGCCAAATTGTTTAATTGCTTTTAATTTTTCATCTACAAACTTAGGTTATAATACTATTATCTACGTACAGAAGCATTTATAAATTTTATAGGGTATGATTATGAATAGCGTATTCACTAACTCTCTCCAAGTGTGAGAGCTATGGTGTGAATGGTGACTTTTTGCAAGGGAGGTATAAGAAAGATCAGAATGAAAAAACTAAGGACTAAAGTATTTGTCTGGGAAGTGGGACTGGTGAGAGGTGAGATTCCACTCAGAGAAAAGGCTGTGTGGTAGGTTGAGAAATTATCTGCTAGGACCAAACATTCAAAACAAGTGAATAATTAGGATTATGATTACATTCAAAATTAAGAAAACACTAGTTGTTTCTGGGGTCCTAACTAAAACTCAAAGAGTGACCATATGAAGTCTTGCTAAGGATGTAGAACTATTGGAGTTCTCCTTCACTCACTGCTGGTGGGAATGTTAACAGATTCAACCACTTTGGAAAACCAGATGATGTCCATCTAAACATTTAAAAGGTGAATGTACAATATTACCCAATCATTGCATTCCTTGGTATTTACCCGAGGAAAAGCAGGTATCTTCTCAGAAACATGGATGTAAATGTTCTCACATCTTTATGCACCTTTATTTGTAAGGATCCCAAACTGGCAACAATACATTTGCCCCACCTCTTGGTAAGTGGAAAACACACACGTGAATATTACTCAGTAAGGAACATCAATAACTATTAATAAATAGAACAGTCTAATCTCAGAGCAATTGTGTTGAGAGAGATAACACAACAAAAGAGGACAAAATATATTCTGTGTGATTTCATTCATGGAAAATTTTAGGAAAGTCAAACTAAAATATAGACACAGACAGGCATAATTGTGTACCTGGGGATGGGGATGGGAGAGACATGCTCAGAAGAAGGTTTATATTGGGGCATGAGGAAAGTATATGTTCATTGTCCTGACTATGATAATAGTTTTATAAATACCTACATAGGCTCCGCGCCTGTGGCTCAAGTAGCTAAGGCACCAGACCCCATTACACTTGAGCTGGCGGGTTCAAATCCAGCCCAGGCCCGCCAAACAACAATGATGGCTGCAACCAAAAAATAGCCAGGAATATTGGTGGGTGCCTGTAGTCCCAGCTACATAGGAGATGGAGGCAAGAGAATCGCTTGAGCCCAGCAGTTGAAGGTTGCTGTGAGCTGTGACGCCTCGGCACTCTACCCAGGGTGACAGCTTGAGGCTCTGTCTCAAAAAAAAAATAAATTATTAATTTAATAAGTAAATATCTACATATATCAAAATTTATTAAACTGCATAATTTAAATATATGCAGTTCATTACAGAAAGGGGGAGAAAAAGTGGTTTATCCCAAGGAAGGGATTTGTGGAACCTCCCGGGATGTGGGAACATTGTGTTCCTTCACTTGGGTGTATTACACAGATTTTCTTTGTATTTATGCAATTCGCTAAGCAACCTATGAAATGATGTTATGTTTTATACAATATTTATCTCTTCGTTGTGATTTACTGTTACCAAAGTCTGTATGTATACACACATATATTTGGAAGCTACATTTTTTAGAGGAGGTAATGATCCCTAAAATTCAGGAATTTTATTGTTCTACCCTTATTAACAGTCAGTTTGGGTCTTAATCATAGCACTCATACTTTGTCATTTTTTAATTGAAACTGAGAAATTATGTGTAGCTTAAATTTCTTTTGGAATTTGAAATCAGTTTCTTCATCATTCACAGACATATTCCTGTCCTGTTTTTGAAAGATAAAAAAGAAAACCATAATTAAATCATATTTCTATGGGCCTCACTGGAGGTCCATGTATCATGGAAACATCATCTGTTCTGCTGGTGCTTCTGAGTTTATAGCAATTTGTGGGCGGGTAGAGGCACCAGAAGTAGTATGTCATTTTGTTTTATTTTCATGGCTTTATTGTACTCTGTGGCCATTAAATACGGTGCTTGTACAATATTATATTTACTGTGTGCATTTATCTTGTCTTGGAGGGTTCATTTTCTTTTCTGTCCATAGTAAATATAGTTGTTGTTTTTTTTTTTTCCTTCTGCATTATATGTAGAGCCCTTCTGTTCAATTTCTCAAAATGCTTTATCATGTGTGCAGTATATAAGAAGAATATGGCATCAGGGGAGGATGTTATCTATAATCGGATCAGAGAAAGTGTCCTCAGCAGCCAAGAGAACTGGTGTAATTTATGTCCTATAGATAGGAGAATGCAGAATTTAGAAGGAAAAATAAAATAGGAATACAATATTTGGAAAATACAAATAAATACACAATAGAAAATAAATATATTGTCCTTTGTGTGTGTTTGTGAATATGTATATTTATATGTACACCATTTGTATATACTCGATTTAATAATGTTCACAGCACATACATGTACTAAAACATCACATCGTACCCCATAAACATGAACAATTCTAATGTATCCTTTATACTCTAATGAAGCTGAAAGCAAAATTAAAAGGCAGGGAAAGATTTGTTATACTATTATGCAGTGTAACATCCATAAAGAAAATGAGAACAAAACTCTCCTGTTAGGTAGGAAAGATAATGTGGAAGAATGAAAAAAAACCCTTTGTAACAAAACAGAGACAGGGAACTGCCACCTCAGTGACACCCTGCCCAGTGAAACTATACAGCAGGGGTGGCGAACACGCGGCTCTCGAGCCGCATGCGGCTCCCGGCCAAAATGAATGCGGCTCTTTGCCTCTTATCATTATTTTGTATACTGTGGCTCTTTGCCAAGTTTGGATTTTGTTATGCTGCTTCTGAG